>PVKE010014644.1:0-34617 GCA_004027555.1 Craseonycteris thonglongyai | reverse complement strand
AAAAACCTGAAAACCTTAATCTTTAAAGATGTTTGTACCCGCATGTTCATCGCAGCACTGTTCACAGTGGCCAGAACATGGAAACCACCAAAATGCCCTTCGATAGACGACTGGATAAAGAAGATGTGGTACATTTACACAATGGAATACTACTCAGCGATAAGAAATGATGAAATACAGTCATTTGTGGAAACATGGATGGACCTAGAGACCATCTTATTAAGTGAAGTAAGTCAGAATGAAAGAATCCGGAAACATATGACCTTACTTATAGGTGGAATATAAAACGGAAAGTTACAAAGACACAGAGACCTATGGACACACCCAATAACTTGGTGATTGCCTGAGGGAAGGGGAGGAGGGGGGAGGGAGAGAGGGAGGGGAGGTGGGAGAGGGCACCAGCATTATGGACACACTCAATGGTTTGGTGTTTACCTGGAGAGGAAGGAGGGAGAGTTGGGGGGGTGGGAGTGGACACCGGATATATGGTGATGGAAGGGGACCTGATTCTGGGTGGTGGGCACATAATGCGATGCATGGGTGATGTGATGTGGACTTGTACATCCAGAAACTACCTAATTGTTACCAATCAATGTCACCCCAATAAATTTAACAATAAAAAAAAAACATGAAAAAAAAAAATTAAATTTCTATATCCTATTTCTGGTCTCACACACACACACACACCACCAAACTTCTAAATAAAGACCCAAAACACTTCTAATAGTAAACATTGAAATAAATGTGAGCTATACATACATTTAAGAAAGATGACTAAAAAACAAGTAAGGGGGAGGCCGGGATGGCTCAGTGGGTTGGGCGCTCGCTTTGCAGCCCCGGGGACCGGGGATCGAGTCCCGGCCCCGGCCCGTGCGGTCCCATGTGCTGAACTGGGAGCTCCCCCGGTGCAGTTCTCTCTCTGTCTCTGTATCTCTGTATCTCTCTCTCTCTGTCAAAAATAAAAATAAATAAATAAATATAAAAGCTAATAAGCAGATCACCTCATTCTGCCTTTGCATTTAAAAAAAAAAAACCAAAAAAAAACAAGTAAGATAATTTTTTCAACCCACTTACTCCAGTTCAGAGTTGCAGGTGGCTGGGCCTCTACCAGTGGCTCAGGCTGTCAGACAGGAACCCATCTTGGACAGACACCCTTCCATCACCAGGCCACTAACACACACTCAGACTGGGATAACGGAGTCACGGCCATTCACTTCGTGCGTGTGCTTCAGAATGTGGGAGGAAACTGGGGTATCAGGAGAAAACCCACCCAGAAAACAAGCACACTGCACTCAGACAAAGGCACCAGTTGGAATCAATCATTTCTCATCAGCAAGATAACAAAATGATGATGAAGGAATGACGTTATTTGAGGTCCTGGTGTGTTACGTGTTTTTCCTGTGCAGACTTACCTATAATACAATTTAACTTATAAATTAGGTACAGTGAGTGATTTCAAAATAATAAAACAATTATAATAATAATATACTAAAACAAAAGTTTTCTGTATGTAGTCTCTCTCTGTCTCTCTCAAAATAGCTTAATGCCGTACCCACCCTTCTTCTTATAAAGTCAGATGATGAAATGCCACGTGACCATAACTTTTGCAGTTTGAGGTACAACAGCAAAACTAGCATGGCTTTCTTTTTCCTTCTTCACCATTTCACAAATAGAAAATTAATTTTACTGTAGATGTTAGCACCGGTTTTTTCTTTTAAGTCACAAACTTCCACCTTTTCACTTAAAGGAAGCACTTGACTCCTTCTCTTTCGCATCTCCAAACTGCTGGCATCATGGTTCTTATACTTTGGGCCACTGTGAAGTAAAATAGGGGTCCCTTGAACACAGGCACTGAGATACCATGGCAATCTCATAACCAACGTGGCTGCTATGTGACTAACACATGGAGAAGCTGATTCACATCCAGGGGTGAGACGGAGCAGGATGCACGAGATTTCATCACTCTACTCAGAAATGCACACAACTTAAAATACATGAATTGCTTATTTCTAGAATTTTCTACTATTACTTTACGACCGAGGTTGACTATAGGTAACTGAAACCATAAAAAGTGAAATCACTGATAAAGGAAATTACTATACATTGTTCCTGCTCTTTCATGAACCTGAGAGACATATTCATTCTTTAGTGTGTCAAAGCCACAGATAGAGAAGTTAGTTATCTGTAGTTTTCACATGTTAAGGTGACTACTAGTTGAACTGACAGAATGAATAAGGCTTCCTTTCTCACTTATTTTGTGTCCCACCTATAGCAACCTGTTTAAGAAGAAGAAGAAGAAGAAGACCTTTCCTGAAGGAAACCTGGTGAGGCCTGGAAACAGCCTCATGAAGTATTTTCCAGCGGCATGGAAACAGCCTCATGAAGTATTTTCCAGCGGCAGAGGGACTAATGATGCTGTTGTCTCGGATGAAAAATTCCTGAAACTCGTGCACAGTACTTTGAATCAAGCAAACTCGAGCTCTATCATTTAGTGGTTGGGAAAGCTGGGATCATCTCTACGCCTTAGTTTCTATATCTGTAAAGTAGAAATTATATCTACCTAGTGGGATTACTGGAAGAATTAAATATGATAAATTCACAAGCTCTTGGTCACTTCTAAATCATCAACAGACATAAATGACAGTTAACTGGCAGAGTCAAACTGGTTTGCGTATTTAGCATCTTCACAAACAGCATAATTCCAGTTTTTACTCAGGGGATAGCGATTACATTGAAAATAATATAAGTTTGTTTACATGTTTTAGACCTTATAAAAGCTTTGAGAACATTTTTATGAATGGAAATTTTCATGCTTCTGGAATGAAAAGAAGCAAAGAGAACTAAGTTTATCCTAATTTTGCTCCACCATGTTTTCTAGAAGTTGAAGTGGAGAGGGGAGTTGTGTTGATTAAACACACACACACAATTCCATCCTTGAACTCTATATAGTTGTCACATTTCTCCTAAATGGGAAGAGCGGAAAACCAAAGAAAGCTATATACCTTGGTTGTAAAGCAGGGACACTCACACCTATCTCATATACGGTAGTTGTTGTAAGGAATAAATGTACTAATTTATGTAACGAGAGCTTTCCAAATAGTCACATTATACACACAGGTGCACGTTTTGGATGCAGCTATGGGGTGTGAAGTCTCATCAGGGGCTCTGAGGTCAAAGGCCCTAAGTTTGAATTCAGCCTCTGCTTCTTTGTCTGGCCTTTCCTGGGTGACCTAGAATCTATAGCTTAAATTCTCAGTTTCCATCCCCAAGGAGACTTAGCCTCATGATCGCACAAGTGCCATCTGCAACAAAGAAGAAACAAGCACGTGCTACAAAGATGAGTTCCTCTGTCCTAGGAATCTAGAACATCGTTTCATCCTGGATTGGGTGTAAATACCACTCTCTTCCTGAGTGTCAGCTGTGTCAATTCACACAAAAGGAAGGAATTCAGGAAACAAAATTTCTGCTCTGAGTACTCAGCCATCCCTGATTTAAAAGAGGAAAGGAGACAAACAAAAGGAAGGATGCAACTAGCCTTGCCACTGGAAAGGGATTTCTCTTTAGCATTTGCATGGGTGACATTCATTGGCAATAAACGCAGACACCCATTTTATAAAATACTAAGAACAGAAAAAGAGCATCCAGAAACCTCGCAATATAAATGGTGTCATACGTCTGTTATATGTGCCTATTTCCTGTCCTACCCTTACACAACTACTTTAAACCTCTTGCCTTTTCTTTTGATTCTGTGTTCTGTGTTTCCCTACACTTGATAGCTTTGTTTTGCAGCATCAACTCTTCAGAGACGTGGGCTGTATCTTCTTTAGCTCCATATCGCCCTGCTTCACACAGGAATGGGCATAAAGAAGTTGCATGTGGGACTTACATAGAGGGCCATGCATTTCTGATCACCACTCTTCAGAAAGGACTCTGCACTACTGGAGTTGATGGAAAAGGACCTAGACACATTGGCATATGAGGAATTAGTAAATGAACAGAAAGGGTTCTGAACCAGGAGAACGGAAGGTGGGGTGGGACTGACGAAGCTTCAGGAGAGCTGGTCAGCAAAAGCCCTTGGAAGTGAAGAGACCAAACCTGAGAGAGCAGTGACAGGAAGGAAGGATTCTGCTCCCCGACCTGTCAATCAATGCCTTAGTACCTCTCACCAACACTGATGATTTTATATATAGTGGGGTTTCTTTTTTACCTGAAGGGATTTAATTTTCTTTTTTTGGATCAGAAACTCTGATCTATTCTTGACTATCACTTGTTCTCATCTGCTCTGGAACATCACTCCAAGAAATGCAGGGTCCTGAGTGAGGTCATTTGGCTTATGTGAACAGTAAAGTACAAAACAGTGACAAAACGTCATCTGGGCACATGATTTGTTTTCCCTTTTTCCTACTGGGAATCACCAATTTTTTCCTGTGATGGGAGAGAAGTTTTCTAAAACAGCATGATGGCACTTGTTTTTCCCTGATGTCTCAGGCTCAGAGCTTTCCAAAGAATACACACATTCCAGATTCAGTCATCAGGGATCTCTCATTGGATAGCCAATGTTTGGGTACAAAGGAACCCAAACAGAAGCAGTTGGGGAGAAATCTCAACTGCTAACAAATTTGTGAGAGGAGTGTGAGATGACTGAGAACTATAGCATGTTAGGCTTTGAGAGACTTTTAGACACAGGGGACTTGAGGTTCATAGAGAAGTGACTTTCCCAAGGTGACTCAGAGAGGGATGAGCCTGGGACTGGTGGTAGTCCCCGTGACTACAGCAGTGGAGTGATGTCAGGAAGTTAATCTTGAGAACTAGATCCGCCATTGGACTGCAGAGGCCACTTGGCTTCCCCAAGATTCAGAAATAAAGGCTGATCCTGAATTTTGCAGAGGAACCAGAGAAGAGTAAAGGGTAAGGAGAAAGGCATTCCAACCCCCTTGCTCATTGTCCATATTTCCTAAAGTCAAAGAGTGAGTTCACAATAGACCTCTGAGAGTAGGGCAGTACCCTCCTCAGTACCCAACACAAAGCCAGGCCCCTAGTAGGTACACTGCCCAGCCTCTGTACCTGCTAGGGTCTCAACAATCATTTGTTAACAGTGTAAATGAGCGATAAGAGGGAAATTAAGTTTTTCCCATTAATTCTAGAAGTAGTCTGTAGATGGAAAAACTGAAGGGGGTTGGGGGGAGGACCTAACACGTCTAACAAGCCACAAATCAATACTCTCTAAACTGACCCCAGGATCATCTATGTGACAAGCAAAACTGGTGCACTCTCTGCCTTTGTGAAATTTGCATCCTACTTCCTTGTACCAACTTCAATAGAGAAAAATATTCTTTAAAAGCCACATTACTGTATTTCACACTTGGCCAAACTAAGAGACAAGTTACATTACCTGGGTCCCTAATAATAATGGGTAATGCAATTTCCTGTCTGGTTAGTACTTGGGAGATTTATGTGCTACAATGAAATGCCCTAGGCAGGGGCCTCAGTGTCACCATCTGTGAAATGAGCAGATTGGGATGGACATCCTCTTAATTCCCAGGTGTGAACCACCCGGAGCCTTACCTGGGAGCAGGAAGGAGGCTTGTGGTATTTCACTTTAATCTGCAATGCCACCTTGTGGTTATCAGTAAGGACCGCACTAGGGACAGACAGGAGCCTGTGTACACAGCAGCCATCAGAAGATAAGCAAAGGGGTTGTGTGCTTATCTTTTCTTCCCCTGCCCTCTCCCGAGGCTGGATCCAGAGAACGGGTGCAGGAGTTTTCCTTCAAGTCCTCATCTCATAGTCTCAAGAAATCTCACGCTGCTTAGAAACACCAGGAGTGTCCTCTTGGAACAGAGTGGGGGGCTGCCTGGAGGCTTGGAAAACGTGTTCGTCCCCCTCACTGTACACATGCATGCCCTCCCTTCAGTCGCCTAGACAAAGACAGGTAGAAGGAGGCCGGAGCCAGACACTGGAGACAGAGATGCAAAGGAGAGCAGCCAGCTCCCAGGCCAAACTCGGGCTCTGGGAAAAGTATGTGGTTTGCAGAACCCAGGAGTCCTGATCATGATCAAGCTCCTGGTGCCATTTATTTCTTCTTAACCCACTTTCTTTTGCTAATAAATACATCATAAAAAAGAATGGTCATAATCAGAGGAAGCCGTATACAAAGTCCCTGGCCTCAGTTACATACCAGTCAGCCCTAAAGCTGTGATAGACTAGTTCCCAAGCTGCAGGTTCGAATTCACTGTGTATGGAATGCTCAATCGAATGGCCTCATGGATATTGGCACTCTGAGGGCAGAGACTCGGCTTGCAAGAGGAGAGAGAAAGCCACTTTGATGTTATCTCGTTTTTTAAAACATCGGGAACACTGAAAGTTCATTATTTGGGGACGGGAAGCAACATGGCACAACAGAACAGTGACAATGATGACAAAAGCATCAGCCAAGGAATCCTTCCTCTGTGCTTGGCACTGAGTTAAAATTTAATATGCATGATTTTACTTAATCCCCATAACAATGTTATGAGGGAATACTGTTATTATTCTAATTTTTATAGACAAGAAAAAACCCCAAAAAACAAAAAAGCCTAGTAAAAAAAAGTAACTGGCCCACAGTCTCCCAGTTAAGAAGTGGTATCACCAGGACTTGCAAACCTTCTCCAACTCCCAGCCTCATGTTCTGACAAACACAAAAAGAACATGAAATGTGGAATATCAAGACTTCTGATCTGGTGTTCACTCTGTCTGTCACCTTGAGAGTTTGAACCCGTAATAAATTTACAACGTCTCCAGCCTTTGTTTTCCTAAGATCTAGCAAGGGGGTGATACGGCAAACTGAGACTAACGACAAAACGCTGGGTCAGATCCTGCTGTCACGTCACTTCTAAAATCTAGGACTGTGTTTTGTGATACATTGCTGGGGACTGAAGCCGAGGCTTGTAAACAAGCACCCTAGGAGGGAATTCAGGTCACCAGTTTGTGTTGTTTGCTCCAAAATCTGTTAAAAATTTGAATTTAAAAGATGGACCCTCCCTTTCCTCTTGGCTTCCATCTCTCGGTACCATGTTGTGCCAGGTCAGTTGCTCGCCTGAACATGGTGGTCATAAGATTTAAGCCTTGTGACCTTGATTTAAGCCAAATCCAAATTTTAATAGGTTGGTGGTAATCAGAGTTCAGGCCATGGCAGAGGCTAACTCATTGAGAAGCTGCCTCTAGTATGGTTTATTATTATTATTATTATTATTATTATTATTATTAAAGGGATTGGGATCTCTAACTTTGATGTATGTTCTGGGTATTTTATAAGTAACTCAGGCTAAGATAATCATTGTAGAAAATATTCTGGCTTAGATTTCAGAAGACCTGAACTGTACTGTAAGTTATTCCACACGGGGCAAATTTAGTAATTTTTCTGAGCTTTAACTTCCTCGTGCACAGAAGGTTTAGAGTAAGCCCTGAAACTTTCCTGTGTCCCTGAAAAACTGCCCTGTCCATTTTGATGGGTTACATAGTAGTTTTCTGTCCTTGCTGAACATTTGGGTTGTATTTTTAAATGCCTAGGTTCCACATATAGACATTCCATTGATTTATCATTCTATATATTTTTAAAAGCTCCTTAGGAGATTCTAACATGTGGCCAAAATATGAGAACCACTGCACTAAAAGATAAATTTTCAAACAGGTTACCTTTCTCATAACGAACATGGAGAGGTTAAAAAACCATCTAAAGTTTGGGGTTGTTGGTTTTGTTTTGTTTTGTTTTTTAATTCAGTGATTTGTTCAAAATCAAACCTAGGATTGTCTTAACTTCAAACCCAGGTTCTTTTCCATTATACCCACTGTGGCATAGCACTTACAGAACTCAATCCATCTTTCCTTAGAACAAATACTTAAAATATTTTTTAAATGCTCGACAAAATTTAAAGAAAACGTGTAGCTTGTAATAATAGTTATGCTACGGCTTTTCCGGAGTTCTCCAGTTCCTGGCAAAAGTATAGATGATATTCTCTAGGTGAGTCTTTCTAATCCCCTGGGCCTCAATGACCTTATTGCCATTGTGCTAGAAACATTTCTCAAAATGAAGAGAGAGGCTAGACCTAGGTGGGAAGCGTGAAGAAAAAGTTAGCCGAGTTCTAACCACTAGCGGACTCTTCTCTGTAAAACTGAAGCATCAAGCATCACTTTTTAGATTTTCTAATTAGTTAAAGAGCCCAGATTATCACCATCCAAGGGTAGAGAAATGGCTCGGAAGTCAGTTTCTGCCGACACCTGCAGCTTTCAGCACCTCTGCTCCCCGCTCCGGGCTCCAAATCCATCCGTCAAGCCACACTTGCAAATGCTCTCTGGCTTCCCAAGGACTCATTTATTCATCACATTTATTAAGTAATAGAAAATGAGTTATAGTCATTAGAGAATATAAAAATTATTTTCGTGCGGGTGTCCAAATGAGTCGCTTTGGCCGAAACATGAAAAAGGAACCCTGGCTGACTTCTCTGTGCCCAGCAATTGTGCCAGAGGTAGGAAAACGTTGGGCAGCCTTTTCTGGAAGATTAGCGCAGCACTTAAGCTAATTAAGTTTCATTCCTTCAGATTTGTTTGCTGAGTGTCAAATATATGCCTGGCCGTATACTACAACGGGGTGACTTTGGAACTGGTATTTGGTCGACTGGAGCCTCTTTTTCCTCATCTCAAGATGGGCAGAACAGTGTCTCTAGCACAGTGCTGTAAAGGACATAAGAAATCAGAAAGCTTTGTCAAATGTAAAACAACACTGGCAAAGTTTTGCTTTCTTATTGTTACCTTTTATTTTCTAGAGTTGCATTTAAGATGAGGTCATTTTTATGCAATGGACCATTAGGTGATGCAACTTGAGGTTCTTAACTCACTTGCCAGGGTACCTCAAGTTTCCCTCATGCCATTTTGATTGATGTGTTGTTCTAGTTCCCTGATAAAGGCGATTAGATGTCCTTTTTTTTTTTTTGACCCAGGCCCTCAGAATCTTGGCCTCCTCACTTCATCTCTGTTAATTCTCAGTGCAACATCAATGAGCTTTAGGGACATAAATCTTTCCAAGGAAGTGATTTCTATTTCCATGCAATTATAGATCTTAGACTTGAGTGGCTCCTTCATATAAACTCGTCTAATTTTTCTACCTAGCCTGGAAAGAATTTAGACTAGTTAGATGAAGAAGAGGGAATCCAGAGTCCACTGGAATTAGCTGTACATATTTCAAGCTTTGACATGGAAGAGAGATCACACCTATAGTGTGAGATGAAAGGAAGACATAGGTGGCAGCTTGCAATAAGCAGAACTATGTCACACTGTCACAGGGCTGCCTAGGAATTCATTGAGTCCTCTGTCTCTGCAGATATACTTAAGTAGCAGCTCTATTAAATTACATTGGCCATGTTATATGCTGGCTGAACTGAGTCAGCTGAAACTTAAAGCATTCAAATCACAGGTGTGTTCGATATCACTGGTCTGTCTCCCAGATATACTTCCTACCCTTCTCCACCCTTCTAGGTGACCCAGGTGTCTGATCTCATTGTGCTCCTTGCCTTCTAGCTTCAGGCTAGATTCATCCAGGGTGAAATACTTTCAGGTTAGAGGGCAGGGTTCAGGGGCAGGGGTGATGCAGGCACCTTGCTGGCACTAGACCAAGAGGGGTGCACTAAAAGCTGGAGTCTCCCTTCACCCCACCATTACCTTTGATAATAGTTCCTTTATCAGAGTCTCCTCAAATTCCCCATCTTTCTAGTGGGACTGTGACTGAGAACGTGGGATAAAATGTGAGACTATATAATACAGTAGTTCTAGCTTAGTTACAGAGGATACATTCTAAGACCCCACAGGAGATGCCAGAAACCGTGGATTGTACTGCACCCTACATATGTATATATACTATGTTTTCTCCTATACATACATGCTTGTGACCAGGTTCAATATATAAATTAGACACAGTAGGAGATTAGCAACAACTAATAATAGTAAAAGAGCTGTAACAATATACTGTAATAAAAGTTATATGAAGGTGGTTTCTCTCTCTCTCTCTCTTGCTATCTTGTACTGTACTCACCCTTCTTCTTGTGATGATGTGAGATGATAAAATTCCAAACCTCCTCCCGGATCTGTGTAACCAGATGTGCAGTCAACAACTGGGTGTCCCCTCTTTCAGGGGACCCCTGGCTGAAGTTTCTGTCCAGGCTCAATGCTTTCTGGCACAACCCCCTGCCATGAGGTGGAACCCATTTTCTGTTCATGTCTTCTTCCCCCAAATTTAATGTCTCTTCCACCTCGACTGAGCACTTATCCACTGGGGCTGTAACTTTTGCATTGTGAGGTACCGCAGCCAAACCAGCACTTTTCTCTCTTTCCTTCTTCACACTTTCGCAGATGGAAGATGCATTCTTACAAGTGCATCTCAGCAGCCTCCAAATACATTTTTTTTTTCTTCCCTTATTAACTGGAGAACTTTGGTCTTTGCAGTAAAAGGGGAGCACAGCAGTGCTTCCCTTGGGCATCTGGGAACTACTCGGATCACTGCTCTTGCACTTTGGGGCCCCTGTGAAGTCCAAGCAGGGTCCCCCGGACACAAGCACTGTGGTGCCGTTGACCTGACGGGGTCACCAAGATGGCTGCCACGTGACCGGAGGGCGGCGCAGCGGCAGCGCGCAGCCGCTGGACAAATGGCTGACTCACGTCCCCGGTGGGCCGCGGAGGGGCACGCGAGATTCCCTCCCGCTGCTCAGGTCGGCGCAGGATTTAAAACTTTTGAATTATTTATCTGGAATTTTCCATTTAATATTTTCAGACCGAGGATGACTGAGAGTAGCGGAAACCGTGGGAAGCGAAACCACAGATGGCGGGGGCGGGGGTGGGGAGGAGACTACGAGACCAAAAAATAAGATGTGCGAAGATTTTCCTTCTCTTGATAGCATTTTCCCTTAAACCCATAGGTTATAGGTGAGACCTTGGAGAGCGATGTGACATGGGAAGGCCCTGGATTAGGCAATTATATTTCCTGACTTGAGATCAGACACCTGGAACCTTTTTCCTGATGCATCTCTGAATATTAAAGAGTTGGTTGAAAAAGTAAGCCATTTCCAACCTGCCAAACACTTACTCATGCCAGGTCATGATGGTGAACACCCTCTATGATCAATCATGTCAACAGTATGTACCCCCTGATGTGATGTGTTGAGAATGGCATTTCATCTCTGAGGTCTTCCTCCCCCAACCCCAAACCCTAATTTAACCATGAGGAAAACATCAGACAAACCCCACACTGATGGACTTTTTATAAAATACCCAACTAATATTCCTCAAAACTGTCAAGGTCATCAAAAACAAGGAAAGTCTGAGAAATTGTCCCAGGACATAGTCATCTAAAGAGCCTTGCCAACTAAACATGATGTGTTATGCTGGATGGGATTCTGGAACAGGAAAAGGATATTAAGGAAAACTGGTGAAACCCAAATAAACTGTGGCATTTCATTAATACAATGCACCAATGTTAGCTCCTTAGTTGTGACAGATGTATCATAGTAATAAGAGATGTTAATAATAGGAGAAAATAGGTAAGGGGTGTACAGGAGCTCTCTGTACTATTTTGAAGTTTTTATAAAAATCTAAAACTATTGGAAAACAATCATAAACACTTTTTTATTTTATTTTTTTAATGTAAGCAACTACTGTCATCTGAAATAGGAACTGACACATCTGAATCACCTCCCCACCCTCAGCATCTAATCAATAAAAGACTATTCAGGAAAAATAAAAGCTAAACTGAAGGTTTAAATTTTTTTTTTTTTAATTCTGAAAAAAACATTCTCTTTTAGAATCACTCATGACACACACACACAAAAAAAAAACACATTAAAATATTTTTCTAAAGCATAGACCACAGATCTAAAATATTGTCACATGGAATCAATTTTTAATGTGGGCCAGTAGTATTGTTTTATTTTTTCTTTTAACTGAAAATAGAGAATTGAGATGTGAAAATAGCAAAGAAATATAACACGGTTAAAGCCATATAGCTGTACCTCAATTTACAAAGCCCAAATATAGTTATCCATATTTCGAATTCAACAAATTTTGGGTTTATAATTTCTAGAACTAAAATCTATCAACTCTAATCTTCTGGTATATGAAAGAAAACATAATGTATAATTTTTAAAAGATGGTATCAAATATCCTATAGGAGATCACATTTTGTGAATCAAAAGTAGTTTCCTTCAGCTGCACCCAGATTTGAAAAAGAAAGTGTTTAGGAAAATACATTTAGGATTTTATTGAATTTTAAATGAAATAAAGGCAAAATTCTTCAAAACGTAGACACAGATATGAAACTAGCTTGATTTCCCTTATTGGATCTGAGCATGAGAAGGTTTGAAAGCCTGTATTTAGTTCACCCGCTGGTTGGGGTATGGATGGCGATTTCTATAAATCCAGAGGCATAAAGAATGGAAGGAAAGGCATAAGGAAAGGAAACATTAAAGGAGGGAGGGAGGAACTGGAAAGGAAGAGAAAGAGAGAATAAATACTCTAATGCCTGACTTGGCAATACATTATTCAGGTATTTTATAAGTACCTGCTACATGAGCGGGAACCCCTAAGAAATGGAATTACGGTACCTTCTGGAGAGCAGGCCCCTTGCAGTACAGGCTTCCCCCACGAGGTGAGTGTTCTAGGAACCCATCTGCGTCAGGGTACCAGCTGCCTTTTCTGTGCAAGGCTGTGTTCGGCTTCAGTGAATTTTTCTGGATATGCAACTTGTTTGCCCATTTCACGATGGGTGATTTACATGAATAACACACGGCATGACAACACACCTGCCCACATCACACTGAGTGTTCAGCAGTTTTTGACCCAAAACGGCAGGACCCCGGTGCCCCACCCTTCCTATCCATGGGATCTCACTCCAAAAGCCTTTTTCTTATGTTGTTTTCCTGGATAAAAAACAGTTCTCAAAAGGAAATATTTTGCTGACGTTGAAGCGGTGAAACAAAAAAACAGCAGAAGCACAAAAAGGCGTCAAAATCGAAGAGTTCAAAACGGTTTTGAGGGAAAGCCGGGATGGCTCAGTGGGTTAAGTGCTCGCTTTGAAGCCCCAAGGACTCAGGATCGAATCCAGGCTCCGGCCCAGGCGGACCCACATGCTGAACTGGGGTGTGCTTCCCGAATGCAGTGAGAGCCCCAGTTCAGTTCAAAAAAACAAACAAAAAAAAACTGTTTCGAGCAGTGGAAAAAGTGTCTCGATAGGTATATGGCATCACACCAAGAGTGCTTTGAAGGTGACTGAAATTTAAATATGTAAGAACAAATACACGATTTTTCATAAATAAATTTCACAGCCTTTGGGGACCCCACCCTTGTAAGTCTCCAAGGTTCTGAAAAAGGCTAGAGGCATTTTATATAAGGTGGCCATTAAAATCTGTCCCCAAGGTGGGACACCTGAGAGTGAACATCAGCACTACTAATAATTACATTAGGACAAAGACATAAATCAAGAGCCTCTGATGCAAAGCAAGACATACACAGTAGTCCTCCTTACCCATGGGGTTTTGCTTTCTTGGGTTTCGCTCTCTACAGTTTCAGTTAGCTGGGGTCCAAAAATAAAAAGGGAAAATAACAGAAATAAACCATTCATACATTTTAATTTGTGCACCATTCTAAGCAGCGTGATAATATCTCGCAAGTCCTGCTCAGTACCACCCTGGACACGCCTACTCCCTTTGTTCAGCATCTCCACGCTGTAGACATTGCCACCTGTTAGTTATTGAGTAGTCATCTTGGTCGTCAGAGGGACTGTCGCGGTATCGCAGTGCTTGTATTCAAAGTTACTTCTCAGTGGCCCCACATGCAAGAGTAGTGACACTGGCAGTTTAGATATGCCAAAGGGAAGCCAGAAAGTGCTGCTGCTGCTTTTTTTTTTTTTTTTTTTTTCAAGTGAAAAGGTGAAAGTTCTCGAGTTGATGAGGAAAGAAAAAAAATTCTATTCTCCAGTTAGGAAGGAATCTTCTGTCCATGAAATTGTGGAGAAGGAAGAAGACAGCCATATGCTGGTTTTGCAGCTACAATTCAAACGGCCAAAGTCACAGCCACAGCGGCGTTTGGTCGTCTCGTACAAGAAGGGTGAGTGCAGTACAAAAAATGTTCTGAGAGAGAGAGACAGCATTCACGTCACTTGTATTACAGTACATTGTTATACTTGTGTGGTTTGTGAGTGTTAATGTCTCACTGTGTCACATTTATAAACTGAGCTTTATCACAGGTAAGTATGTGTAGGAGAAAAACATGATGCAAGCAGGTCCTCAGATGTGTGTTCAACACCGTTTTATCATCGTGTTGACGAGAAAAAAATTCCCAGCTGGGGCCACTCTGTGTGGAGTGTGCACGCTCTCCCAGGCCCGTGTGGGTTTCTCCAGGTGCTCTGGTTTCCTTGCACATACCAGAGCTGTACAGGTGAAGTGAACGGGCGTGTCTCCATTATCCCAGTATGCGTTTGTGTGTGGGTGTGTGTCGCTTCCAAGGAAGGACATCTTGAGGGTGGGTTCTTGCCTTGTGCCCAAGCTGCTCTGGCCACCCACGACCCTGACCATGAACTGGAATCAGCAGGTTTTAATTGTTTTAATTCATCTTTCTGAAATGTATCTATAGCTCACATGCATTTCAATGTTTAATATTAGAAGTATTTTAAGAAGTTTACTGATGTTTTTGTGACCAGAAATATGCCATGGAAACTTAACTCTTGTTTATACCCACTAGCCTAGGGTAACATTGGGTTCCTTTTAAGTTGTTTTGCTTAAAGTTGCCTTTTACAAGAGCCTATGGACATCATTAAGTGAGGACTTGCTGTATGTATGATTCAGTACTAGTCATGATTTCAGGAATCCAGAGGGGGTCTTGGTACGTATCCTCCACAGATAAGTGGGCACTACAGTAGTTACTCTAGTTACAAGAGACAATACATTAGCATCCCTTAAAATATGAAATAAAAGGGTGACATTAAGTTTAAAAACTCCATTTTCTTATACCTATCATAGCAATATTCTCATGGTTATCAGAAAACCTTTTTTTTTTTTTCTTTTTCTCCCTATGATCAAATGCTTTTGACAGTTCATCCCTGCCCTTGATGTAAACTTGGATGATTTGTGCCTTGTAGTGTATGTTTCATATATGCTGCATGTAGGCAAGCCACTTTTCAGTTTTCTCTTGTATAAAATAGGGATATAAATTGCTCCCTCTCAGAGTGGCTCTGAGGACTAGAAACAGTATGTGTAAAGTTTTAGCATGGTGTTAGGAGCCATGGAATGAGTTCCCAAGGTCTTTGACAAACTTGTCAACAAAATCAATGCTGTCCTTTTTGTTTACTTACTCCTTCATTTATCCATTCATTTAATGAGTATTGATTGAACACATACTGCATTTCAGGCACTGCGGTAGGTACTTGTGAGAAAATAGAGAGCAGCGCATGGTCTCTATGTTAGAGCTCACACTGTACATACACTTTGATACACCAATCAGTTACTCACTCACTTCCTGGGACTATGAAGAAGGAACATGCGAGAGCTATGAGACCCATCAGAGGAGCCTGCTTTAGGCAACGAGAGAACTTTCTGGAGCAAGGGGAGACTAAATGGAGATCTGAAAGATCAGGACTTACCTAGGTGAAAAGGGTGCAGGAAGAGAGGGATTTGCCTGTCCCCAGAACTGCTTGGACTAAAGGCCTGGTATCTCTCACTCTTACACTTCTCAGGAGCTTGCTGTCCTTCTCCACAGCCCGTCCTCCCCCTTTCTGAGGCAATTATCTATCAGCCAATGCCACCTTAGTGAAAAGGGAATTATGTCATAAAACAGTAGAATTTTAAAAATTAGGAATTTTGCAATTCAGAAAGGGCATTATACTAAGTGGACTTCAAGTTCCTTTTAATCTTGACAGACTAAAATGCACAGGGCAAGAAAATCATAGGATGGCTATAGCATTTTATGAACACCTATCTAATCAGGAAGTCTGGGACAGGGATGAGGGAGAGACTGGATGGAGGTGGGAAGAATGATTGGGAAGCTGCTGAGCTACTGTGGGTATGAAGGGGACATGGTTTTATCTTGTATGACGTTGAAAAGGAGAATGGAACCATAGGTAGAAATATCTAAAATGGAGACTTAACAGGTCTTGGGGATTACTTAGTTTGTGAACATGAGTCCAAATCTCTAGATTTAGGATCCTAAGATTACAGTGGCAAAGAGTGGGGAAGGGGGTTTCAAAGAGTGGGTTTGGGAAGACCAAGATGAGTTTTCAATGATCACTGCATGCTGCTGGGACAAGTATGGGTAAGGAGGTGGGAACTTGGAGGATACCTTGGTATGGACATTTCTGAGTCTGAATCAGGCTTCCTTAAGTGACCAATATGTTTTTGATGGATTTTCACATAAGAGTCAGCCCTTCGAGGTTGGAAAATGGGCATGTTTTACTAGTTCTGTTGTAATGCATCAACATAGCTTGGTAGTCTGACACCAGTAAATCTAGGCTAAACCTAACCCATGTTATTATCCATTCCCCTGTAACCTGGATCAAGTTAGTCTTTATCCTCATTGGAAATTAGAGCTCTTACTGATCTTATAGATTTTAATTATTTTGCACATTTAAGGAGCTAATACAAGGTAAAATGACTGAAAAAAATCCCTGGCATTAGAGTATACCTAACTACACTAGGAATTACCATTTAATATTGTCTATAGAACATTACAGTTTTCAAAAAGGTGTCCCAAATACGGTATGTATCACTTAATCTTCATTGTAAAAAGGGTATTAGGCCAGTTTACAGATGGGAAACATGAGGCTCAAGTCATCAATCACTTTCACACTTTTAAACGACATAGATGACACCTATAATTCCAAATCTTTTTTCTACTATGCTGTTCTACTTCCCCCAGCTCAAGGGTATGGAAACTGAGAATCCCTAAGAATGCCATCATATAATTTATACATTTACATTCATCTCTGGAAGCTATATACAGTAGTTTTAATTTTTATTGCATATAAAATAAGTTACTTTTTTATCGATAATGTAAACCCAAATTTAATATTTTCCCTTTTGATTTGCATTTTTGTGACTTTAACAGCTTCATTGGGGTACAATTAATATACCATAAAATTCACCTATTTTTAAGTATACAATTAAATGACTACTAGTAAATGAATGAAACTGTGCAAACATTAAAACAATACAGATTTAGAATGTCAATCCCTCCAAAAAAAAAATAGCCCTGTCTTTATTTCAGTAGGTTAATTTTTTTTTTTTCTGAACATTTCATATAAAGTGAACATATAATATGTGGTCTTACGTATCTGGCTTTTTTCACATCGCATAATGTTTTTGAGGTCATCTACCTGGTAGCACTTATCAATGGTTTGTTCCCTTTTATTGCTGAATGTATTCCGTTACATGGATATGTCATATTTTGTTTATTCATTCACCAGCTAGCAGATCTTTCCATTGTCTTCAGGTTTGGGCTATTATTAATAATGCTTTTCTAAACATTCATATGCAAGTCTGTGAGACAAATGTTATTATTTTCTATGGGTATATACCTTAGAGTAGAATTGCTGAGTCATATGGTACATTTCAGTTTTTTTTTAATTTCCATATTATTTTCCATAGTGACTTGCACCACTTTGCATCCCCAAAAATATAAGAAGAGTTCCTATTTCTTTATATTCTTCACCAACATTTAGTATTGTCTGCCCTTTTGATTATAGATATTGTAGTGGATGTACGAATATAATGATAAGTCACTGTAATGTCCATTTATATTTCCTTAATGACTAACAATGTTGAACATTTTTTCATGTGATTATTGACATCTAATGTCTCCAAATCTGTAACTTACATTTTAATACTTCTTTTTTTTTTTTAGTAAGCTATTTTAAGTTTGTAATTTATTATTTTTTTTATGGATCATACTTTTAATGTCATACTTAAGAACTCTTTATCTAAGGTAATGAAGATTTTCCCTTAGGTTTTCTTCTAACAGTTTTATATTTTAGTTCTTATATGTGGGTATATGATCTATTTCAAGTTACTTTGTGTATATGACGTGAGATAAAGGTGAAAATTCATCATTTAATGGTTAGGGTTTTACCTATTTTTTTTTTCTTTTTCTTCTTGAGTTTAGTTCTATTGTATTAGTCCTATCAAGAATAAGATCACACCAATAGCCTGTATTTTTATGTTTCATATGTTTTGCTTTTATTTTTTTCTCTGTACTTTTCTATTTTTAATGTTTTAATTTAATGCGTATCTCATTTACTTTTTCAGTTTTATTGAGGTATAGCTGACAAAATAGAAATTGTATAATTTAAAGTATACAACTTAATATTTGATACATGTATACACTGTGACATAATTATCCCAAGCAAGCTAATTATCATATGCATCAATACACACAGTTACTGTTTTCCCCCCACCCCACCCCAGAACACTTAAGATCTACCCTCTTAGCAATTTTCAGGTAAACAATACAGTATTATTAACCATAATTATTATGTTGTACATTAGATCCCTAGAACTTAAAAGTCAGTACCTTTTGACCACTATCTCCCCATTTCCCTGACTCCTCAACCCCTAACAACCACCATTTTATTCTCAGCTTCTATGAATTTGACCAATTAATATTTCACATAAAAGTGAGATCATGCAGTGTTTGCCTTTCTGTATCTGGCTTATTTCACCTAGCATACTGTTTTCCAGTTTCATCCATGTTGTCATAGAGGGCAAGCGTCCCATCTATCTCATTCATTTTAATCTTCTTTTCTTAGTAAAGGTTATACATTTTTTCCTAATCATTGCTTTAGCCACATCACACAAGTGTTAATAACTCACGTTGTCATTGTGGTTCATATCTAAGTATCTTAGTTTTTATTATGCATTCTTAACTGATAATTTAATTAATTTTAGTCTCCCCAATGTATGAGGAGAACTTTGGTTATCTTTTTTGATATTGATTTTTATTTTGCTTACAGTGTGGTCACCTACTATGGTCTTTGATATCAGGTCTTGGGAATTTGCTTAGAACTCTTGTGTGGCCTAGTTTATAGAACATTCTTTAAGGACATTTCATATGCTTATGTATTCTTTTTCCTTCTTTGCCTACCAGTTTCTGCGAAAAGTAAATTAAAATCTTTCACTCTGATTATAAATATATCATTCTGTCTTTATGATTATGTTATTATTTAACATATTTTAAAATTATAACGCTAAAGGCATACACATTCAGGCATCTTATCCTGGAGGATTATAATTTTATTGTTAATTAATGAGCTTTTTAATCCCTAGATATGCTTTCTATAATAAAACTCTGTATAAAACCAATTTTTTTTATGCCAGCTTTCTTTTGGTACTATGTGCCTCGTGTATCTCATTCTGTCTTTTTATTACTGTCATTTCTCTATTTATTTGGATCTCTTGTATATAACATTTAATTGTCATTTTTAAAATCCAGTTCGAGAATTTCTGTCTCTAATCAGATGAGTATTGTCCCTTTAATGATAATTATTGACTTTTGAGTTTATTTCTATCATTCTACTGTGTTCTCTGTTTAATATGCTTTTCCTTTTTTTTTCCTCTCTTTTCCTGCCTTTAGTTGGATTAATAACCTTGTTTATTTTTTTTTATTTTCTCTACCAGTTTTGAAGGTATATGTATACACCTTCAAATTTATATACAGTATATGTGTGCATATGTATAAATGTATATACGTGTATGCATATGTATGTATGTATGTATATATATGAATAACATTTCTATTTTTTAGTGTTCACTTTTAAAATGTAAAGATGAATATATAACAACAATGTGTTAAGGTTTATTAATATATCTAAACTCCCACCAAACAATGGAAAGAGCCTAGAGTATTTTATCTTGCTCATATTACCATCCCAATCTTTCCTGTTACTGCTCTAGAATATTTTCCACCTTATTTTTAGTTACCTGAATTTGGTTATTATTGTTTTGTTTCTGTTTATTTAGGTTTACTAGAATGTCTACCAATTTCTTTACTCAACATTATTTTTTGTGCATCTCTATTCCTCTTGATACAATTTGATCTCTTCTGAAATACATTTAATACTTTTTAAGATGATCTGTAAGTCTTCAGTCTCTGCTGAAAATTTCTTCAATTTGCTATCAATCTTGAATGGTATAAAATGGCATTGAGATTTTATATAGTCATCAGCTTAAAAATTACTATCCTTTGCCTTGTTGAATATATTGTTTCATTCTAGCCTCAATTTTTGGTGACAAAAAGTCTACCAAACATCTAATTTCTATTTTCATTTTGAATATTAATTTTTTTCCTTTGTTGGCCTTTTAAGGTTTTTACTGTCGATAGTTTCACTGTAAAGTGAATGTTTATTTTGATTTTCTTCTACAGGATTTGCTATATTTCTTTAAATTGATTCTCATATCTCCCCAATTTTGAAAAATTCAGAGCTGTTATCTTTTCTTCAGTTTTCACTTCTTTGCCAGCATCATCTGCATTCTCTTTCTGGGGCTTCTAATCATTCATTCATTCATTCATTCATTCTTTCTTTCAACAAATACTTCTAGAGTGAATTTGATGTGTCACATACTGTTTTAGGCAGTTAATAATATCACACCAGGGATGCCTGAATAGCTCAACAGGTTGAGTGCTTGCCTTGCAAATGCTAGGTCTAGGGATCAAAACTCGGCCCTGGCCCATGCCAACCCATATGCTGAACTGTCTACCCAGTTCAGTTCCCACCCCATGTGGCCCACATCCACCTGTGTGGAATGAAACCACGACACACCTATGGAGATGGCTCTGGGCCCTTCCCCCTTCTCTCTCTTTCTCTCTCACCATATATCTTTAAAATAATAATAATAATAATAATAATAATATAACACCAATATAAGATATTGAAACTTCTAATTTTCTGCTCCCTAACTCTTAACATCTTTTTCATTTGTATCTATTTACAGCTCAGTGCTGCACTCTAGGCAACTTCACCTTTTTCATCTTCCAATTCTTTACTTCTTTCTTCAGCTTTGACTAATGTGTTAAACTCAGATTTTTAAAAATATATATGATAATATACATTTTTTCTTTATAATATATACATATTTTTTTCTAATTCTAATTATTCATTTTTTTAGTAATGTCTAGTTTTTTAAATTTTAATTTGTTTCCTTCGATGTTCTCTTTAATCATTCAAAATGTATTTATCTGATAGCCTCTCTCTGAGGTTCTGTAATTTTAGTTTCTTGTGGTATTAATTTTCTGCTTTGTTGTTTATGTGGATCTCCCATGTGGTAGGTCATTTCCTCAAGTAATTTGTATTTTTGGATTATGTGTTTATTTCACATGGTGGCCTTCCCCTTCCCCCCCCCCCCCCATTCTATCTCCTCTGTGAATGGGAGGCACATATTCCCTGGATTTTGGGAAGAGTCTCTATAACGTGGTTTCTTTCATTTGTTTGTGCCCAAACCATGGGGTTTACCATGGTCTTAGAGTGTGTTTTGCATTTTCCTCACTTGTGATCCATACTCTATGTCAGTAACATGAATTCTGACTGGACATGCACTCATGGCACACTCTAGGATTTCCAATTTCTCACTGTAGAGGCATTTTCTTTTTCTCCAGGAGCATAAGCAGAAGATAAGAGTTCTTACTACTTTGTTGAACTTGTAGGAAGAATTTGTTTTTCCTTATTACAAGGATCCTACGATCTTTCAGGGCCCTGACTCTGTATAGCACATAAAGTTCCCCATTTCCCACAGGCATATATTCATACTCCCTGTCCGTACTAAGAATTCAACTTTTATCTTTTCTGTTACCATTTTAAGCCACCATTGCATTAACTTGAAAACACATGAATTTGACTTAGATCTATCTCTTAATTCTCATGCCTCAGAATTTGTGTTTCTTTGCTCTAATCTTAGCGAAGTATTACTATATTATTGTTGTTAAAATCAGTGCAATATTTCTACAAGTTTAGGGTTTAAGAGTGGGCCTCTTCAGGCTCAGCCTGTGATTTTTCTAGAGGTGTGAAGTCAGACCAGAAAGAAAACACATCTACCGCATTGTCTCTCACATGCCCTTTACAAAGCCAGGTCTCCTCATTCTTGGCTCAGTCCTGGTAATTTCACCATTGAGTGGATGAATATCCAAATACTTTAGTAAACTTTATACTTCCTCCCCCATAGCTTACTTTCATTGCTGCTTCCCAACAATTCTGCTTTTGTCAGCTAAAATTTTTTGAAATAAACGTTTCTGAAGTGCAGAGCATAATATTATATCTTTAAAGCAGTGGTCACATCTGTGGAGGCTGCTGTGTCATAATGTAATATTCAGTAAAATATTTAAAGTAGAATAATAAATTCTCCAGCTCAGTTCTGTGATGGCGCTTTCCAGAAGGCGTAGACTATTTGGTGTGAAATTTTATAACAAGAGAACTGCATTGCCCAATGTACTAGCCACAATTCAACATTGGAAGTGTCTCTACTAAGACCGAAGAAATACATTTTAATATTTAATTAACGTTAATTTAAATTTACATTTAACATTAGAAATGGATGATTAATTTTGTTACAGAAGATCTTTTAAGGACACTTGGAAGAACTTGATGTGTGAATGTTCCAACTTTTTGGTGCAATCTAAATATAGATCAGCTGTTTCTGAGGACAATTTAGTGTTAAATTAAGATGTGCTCTGAGGGTGGGGCAAACACAACTGCTTTGGTTTGGTCAGAACAGAGGGGCTTTTTAGGATGAGAGCCTTCCAAGGCTAAAATGTGGACAGCCCTAGAAAAACCGGATGAGTTGGTCACCTTATTTAAGGGCAAATACACACTGAATTTCAAAGAAAAGAAGAGTATTTTGAAAAAGAATAAAAAAGATTTTATTTATATTTTAATGCTAATGTCATGCTGAGATGATAATTTAGATATATTGGATTAATAAAATGTGTTATTAAAATTATTTCACCTGTTCTTTACTTTTATTTAATGTGGCTACTAGAAAAGTTAAAATGACATGCATTATACACATTATATTGATATTGGACAGAGCTTATGTAGAACGTAAGCCACTTAGAGTGATTTTATCTCCTCTTTCTCTCTGTCGTCATCTCTTTACTGTGAGCATTCAAAGTCTAATACCTGGACTTACAAAATCCTTAAGTAGATCACACAAATCTTAATTGATTTTATATTTCCAGTGTCTACGAATTATTATTGTTCATAAATGTCATCTTTTGAACAGTTATTATATTCCAGCCAATGCCCTTTTCTTATATTTCTAAATTCTATGTATTTAAACAGAATTGAACTTTTCAAATAACCCACTGAAATAGATAACTTCATTATAGCTCCATTTCACATATAAAAAATACAATTAAGGCACAAAATGAAAAAATAACTCCCAGTCATAATTTTTTTAGTCAGTGGTAAAGCCTACATCTCTAACCCTGAAGGATAATTCTCACCAAGGTGACTGACACACTTCAACACAGGTGTGGTCACCTGGACTCTGCATGGGCATTTATGGGAATAAAGTTTATAATGACACTCAAGAGCAGAAGTGAGAACTAGGAGCACTGAGTTAACTGGACAAGTGCTTCCAACCAGTAAATGTCAATAATTAAAATAGTCATATCTCTTTTATTTACCTTTATTTTTAGTGTTTGTTGTGACCTACCTTATGCCTAAAGAAGATATTGATCTTTCTAATGGGTAGCTGCCTCCTGTCTCAGGGTTCGCTGTGATTAAGAACAGAAATAGTTAATGTGTTCCTGGTATGTAATATATGCACCAACCTATATTAAGTGCTGAGCGTGCATTATTTCATCTCATCTTGACCTAAGACTTCAGAGCACAGATATTCTTAGCTTCCTTCTATAGATCAGCACATTGAGGGCCAGAGAAGTTAAGTGATGTGTTGAAGATGGTTTCATTCTGGGTAGAGCCAGAATATTAACCTGGTTTGCTCTGCTTCCAGATCAGGAATTTTCTGTCCCCTTATATACTGAAGATGTAACAGATGCTCTCAAGGTCCAGTGAGTCTGAATCTTATTTAACAAGAGTCTAGCTCAGTGTTGGCTTTATAAATTGCGTCTTCTGGGGGTGGGGGTAGGATGTCAACAATGATTTGAAGTTCGCACTGTATTAATTTCCTGTTAATGTTATTGCTAATTACTACAAATTTGGTGACTTAAACTAACACACATTCATTTCTTCTCTAATTCTGGAGGTCCGAAGTCTGAAGTCAATTTCAGTGAGCGCCAACCAAGGTGTCAGCATGGTTATTCTCGTGTGGGAAGCTTGAGGGGGAGAATTCGTTCCCTGGGTTATTTCCAACCTCTACAGCTGCCTTTCTTGCATTCCTTGGATCATGGCTCCTTCCTCCAGCTTCAAAGCCAGTAGCTTAGCATCTTTACACCTTTCTATTGCCTCATCATATGACTTTCTCCTTTTCTGTCTCTGTTTTCAAACCTCCAATCTGCCTGCCTGTTATAAGGACCACTGTGACTACATTTAGAGCCCACGCAGATAATATAGAATAATCTATTCATTGTAAGATTCTGAACTTAATCACATCTATAAATTCCCTGTTACCATAGCAGTAACATTCACTGGTCCTAGGTTAGGACATGAACATTCCATTATTCAGTCCACCATGTATAGCTAAAAACAGTACCTATCTGTGCATGCATGACTTCCACAATAGTCGTGAAAGTGAGCACAGATGAGTCTTCTAGATAGTGCGAGTTTCTAAGCAGCTCTACAGAAGTCTTTATTAACAGGTCCAAACTATTGCAAAATATCTATGTAAGGTCATTTCACAGGAAACCTAGAGATGTTGACAACACTAACTGTAAATGTTATTGTTTCATATCAACCCTTTTAAATGCATATAACCAAAGATGTTTGCATTTTGAGTTTCTTTGTCATAAAATATAGAAGTATGCTATTTCAAACAGTGTATATAACATAAACTAACAAAAAAATGGATGAGACTAAAGTGTTTTTATGTAACATTCTCATCTACTTGTAGTGGGTATGGGCAATGTGCTTTTATTCTGGTGAGCAACTTTATTAAGAACCTATGAAGACATATAATTTGAAAATTCTTTAGTGGAGAAACTTCTGTACTTGTAATAGTTACCTTAAAAGATGCTCGTTGAAAAGATGCAGACTGCCTAAAATATGTGAGATCTAGTCACACAAATAAAACCTTTTATGCTCTCTGTCACTGAGAAATATGTAATTTATCTTTTAAACCATCTTCCTTCCACATAAGAAATGTATGTGTTTCAGAGTACAATTGTGCTATGCCCAAATAATCCTCATATCTTTGAGATAGGTATTAATAGAATAGGTATTGTTCCTGTTAGGGGGTGGCCAGGAGGGTAATGAGAGACAAAGAAGTTCAAGTTAGTTGTCACCCAAGGTTTCTGAGCAAGTTACACCCAGAGAGTGACCAGACCACGGATACAGATCTTATAGCTCCCTAGTTCTATGTATTCTCTTTTAAACTATACTTCTACTTAGGCCATATCAATGTGACTTTGTTTATTACATATTTTCTCTAGCATAATTTAGTCATTTGGTTTACTTGTGTTAAAAGAATTAAAAAGTTCTGTTAGACAGATGGAGAAACAAAGACTTAAATAATTTAATGTGTTTAACACAGATATTCACTTGGTCTGTTAGTCCATATCTGTACGTATTTAGGGGATTCAACTCATTTAAATCTTGGCTCAAATAACACTTTCTCTTACTTTGTTTGATTTTATTTTCCATTCAACTTACACGACTATACACTAAGGTTTGAGTGTTTGTGCATGTATAAATAAATTATATATGTACAAATAAGCTATGCATATAATTTATTGATGATCTGTGTCCCTGGGCTAGAATGTTCCGTGAAGGCAGTGACTTGTATTTTTGGTTCAATAATTTATCACAAGTGCCTAAGTGAACTTGATCTCTGGTAGGTATTCATAACATTTTGTTGAAAAAATGAATTAAGAAATTCAAATTCTTATCCAAATAAATGAGTGTGACTTTGATAGGAATAAGAGTTATGAAAATAGTCTCTTAAATTTTAGCATATTTTACCTTAAAATACTCCAAACCTTACAGTATTTTAAATACTTCTAGCAACTTTCATATAATTGATTCTCATTATCCAAATGAGAGACCTTAGGCTCATAGAAATGAAGTGGCTTTCAAAAGTTACTCAATAGTTTGAACATAATATATATAATATGTGTGTGATGTATATCACATGTATCTGGATATAATATATATAATACTCTATTTGGTTTTAAACAGTCCTTCCTTCTTCAGCCTACTTGATCAATGAATACAAAATTCACAGGTATAGAGGAGTCTTCTATACCCCACACAGGATTCATGCTTTCATTGAAACCTAAGAGATAAAAGATAAATGTAGCCCAGGTGATTGATTTTGATAGATAATAGAGGATGGTTATTTCTATTAATATTTACCAAGAAAAAAATATGTACTCATTAACTTTCCCTGGACCACCCTCACCTCCATCATTTTTCTTCTATGCTTAACTGTTTAGATTCTATTCAGGAGAATTAGATGAAATAGAACAGAAATAGCTCCACCAGACCTCATCTTTACCCCACTTGTACAGTGGAAATGAGACTCAGTATTAGACGCTAATCTTTATTTCTCAGGAAGAACAGAATGAAAGGCTCCATTTGCCAACAGTGTCCATGTTGATTAATTTGCATTCATGTTGTGGTTAAGTCAGCTCTGGAAAAATCGTGTGGCCATATTTGCATAATTGTTTGCAAACTTATTCTTCTCCTCAGTGGGCACATGTTTACACCACAGGCTGTATTCAGCCGAGATTAATACTTTCCAGAGTGTGACAGGAGGACCATAATCATTCAAGTGGGACAATTGTGTTCCTCAGGGGGCATCAGAAACACCTAGCTCCTTCACTTGACTGCCTTCCAAGTAAAGGCCATTACTGTGGCATCTTGTTATTAATGAAGAGAACTGACATTTATTGAATGCCCAGAGGATTTAATAAATTAATTTATATCCTACAAGAACTAAGCAAAAAAAGCAAAGCAGGTATTATGTGTCTCATATTACTACTGAGGAAATTGTGGCCCAAAGAGGTTAAATAATTTGTCAATGTCAAACAGCTATGATGTGTTGACTCAAGACTTGAGATCAGATCAAAATCCCAAATTGTTAAAATCGTTATGCTGTATCCCAACGCCAACCTGTTTTTTGTTTTGTTTTGTTTTTCTTCTAAATTCGTGCTTGCTTTTACGGAAGGGAAGGGGGTCTGAAAGAATTATCATATGCAGTCTCTTCTTAAGAGGATGTTTGCAGAATAAATATTTAAAAAATAGTATTTAACAGTTTAAAAAGAAGTCCTTAATTGGGGGGTGCATACATTTGTTAAGCACTGATAGTGCTTCTAGCATTTTCTACAATACACAACAGCAAATTATTATTTCTCCGTTTGCTGCTGTTGGGAGTATTTGAGATCTTTGGGAGTAAAATACACATAAACAAACAAAATGAAACAAAGGCCAAATACCAAAAAAGATGTTTTTATTATATCAAAGGCATCCCGTGCAAGGGAGAAGCCATTCATCAGCTGGAACCCAGCTGCTGCTGCTCACGTCTGGATTCTAGAAACCTGCTAAGCATATTGTTTTCTGAGATTCTTTGCTTAGATCATACTAAAGTCTGTAAAGGAAGGAGAAAATTGCACAGTGTTCATTCTCAAATCAAACCTGGAAAATGTCTTGATCAAGTTAGTGGAAACCAGTGATTGGAATCATGTCAGAGTCAGACCTGAGGAGAGGAAGATGTCTGAGGCCATGTTCCTTTTATTACTCACCTGAATTCTGACGATCGTGGAGTTACTGAATTCAACCATGAGTAGGAGTCATGAATACCCAGACCACAGGAAGACCATTATGGAATCGCTACTCCTTCCATCACATCAGCTCCCTTAACACTCCAAACCCAATAACAAAACACGTCAGCAAATGCCTTACTGAGCAGCACATTGCAAAGCAGAGGTGCATCAGGCTAAAGAAAAAGAGATGTGATGTCTGTCTGTGAGATCTTGAGAAAGTCACCCCTTCCCTCTCAGGAATCCATTTTCAGTTTCACGACAAGAAGGACTGGAACTTGATGAGCTCTAAAGATACAGGGAGACACTTGTCTGCTTCTGCTAGGTAACTGGGATGAGGGTTTTGCCTAACACACCTTAGAAGTGAGCCGAGTGCCCTCCTTGTGAGACCTTGTGGGCCCTGTGTGGGTGGGCTGGCTGGCCCTGTTCAGCAGATGGACCCAAATGACAGTCAGGGGTTGGTGAGTCATTTGCAGCCCACGTGAGTCATTCAGGTGCGTTTGCATTGGACTCTGCAGCTGGGAACGGGCCCCAGACTCAAAGAGTTTGTTTATTTCCGTGGACCGTGGAGTTCTCAGAGCTTGTTGTGAAATGAGAAATGTATAAATTGTTATGTTCTGCTGCTGACAGTTTGCTACCTTCTCTTGATGATCAGCAGCATCTCAGCCCTTTGTTCCATGCTGGGCAATCGAACACTGAGATGGTGGTTGTGCCCTGGAGTGGGAGCTTCATATTGATCTCATCTTACCTTGCTAACAAGCCGGTGAGATAAGGTATAATTGTCAACATTTTAGAGCTATGAGAATAGAGACCAACAAAGCACATAGGAGGACTGGCAAAGTTCCACAGTTAGTTGTGGGAAAACCCACAACTGTCTTTTCCATAAGCCATGCTCTTTATTCTATATTATACAGCTTTCAACCTAGAAAAGATCACACATTCATACGTTATTTCAGTTGGGTTCTTACAGTTAGCTCCTGAAGTTGAGAGGCAATATGAAGTCACATCTGAAAGCTGGAAAGATGGTCGTGAAAGTTCATGTGTACAGTTTCTTTTCATTCTGTTCCTTTTTGTGGAGAGAGATCAGTACTCTTTATGCTTGTAACCTAGGGCTAAAAAATATAATAAGGCTTCAAAAATATGTGTGGAACTGAACTAAATTCATTTTGTATCCAACAAGAAGATTATCTTAGAGTTTCTGTTGCTGTTCATTACTGGAGTAAATTTGAATTATGGTAATACAGAAGCAGTGGTATGCTTAGGTGACAATTCCAGGAGAGAGGAAATGATAAAAATAAATGAAAAGTAATCATATCATTGCTGTAACATAATTAAAAAAACAAAACAAAAAAATACTTATGTTTCCAATCTCACAGTTCCAATTATTTACAGGAAAAAAAAAAAAAAGAAAGAAAGAAAGAAAGAAAAATCTTGTGCTAGTATGTGAGAATTAAGTTCCGTGGAAGACTTGCCAAGTTCTAAAAGCCATGATGCTCAGTAACCTGAATCCTTAACTCAGCTCCAAGAAGTGTCAACTTTTCCAACAGCTATATGTAATTATCCCAAGACAGACTGATCTATGTATATATCCATTTATCTACTGATCACCTCTCTACCTAACATCGAAGGTATCTATGATGTTTTTCAGCATTTACCTGAATGGAAAAGACAAAAGGAAGGACAATTTGAGGACTGGCAGTACTAAAACAAGGTTATATATATTTGGAAACATGGTGTGTAACTTTGTGGCAGAAAACTGCTACTGTAGATGCCCCTGAAGGGAAACAGATGTCTCCACGTCTCTGGCTTACATGAATTCAAAAGAAGTGAGCTCAGAGGTAAAGAACGCTTCAGCAACATTCACATTCTGAAAAAATACCAGTTTTATAACAAGTCATAGTATCAAGTAGATATTTGCCTTCCGTATCTGTATTGTTTTTTTCCTGAAATTATTTTGACTCTTCTTGGCTTTTTGCATTTCTATTTGAATTTTGGAAGCAGTTTGTTCATTTCTACAAAAAATCTCTGCTAGGGTTTTGATTGGGATTACATTGAAACTATAGTTTTGGAAGAATTAATGCCCTAAAAGGATTGAGTTCAACAATTAAGGCACACCCTTCTCCATATGTTTAGAACATTCGCTGTATCGCTACCTCTTCTGCTACCTTGTATTGGGAATTCTAACCACCTTGGTCTGGGATTCTCAGCTCCATCTCCTCAAATCAAGGAGTCTTTATGGCTCAAACCATGTTCCATTTTTTTCTTGCTGCTAGGTCTGGAAACTGCCTCAAGGTGCTAAGCTGTTGCAATTGTCAGGTTCACCTTGTTTGTTTCTGTCTCTGAAGGACCATTGTTCCTCCTTGCCTGATGTCTTCAAAACCAATGGTTTATATATTTTGTTGGTTTTTTGTTTTAGTAGGGTAAAGTAATGATCCCTGTTATTCCTTCTTATTGGGAAACAGTCAGTTAATTATATTTTAATGAAATTTAATAAAATAGGATAAAATAATGTAATTGTTTTTATTTACATATTTACCACCTCCAATATTGTCTATTCCTTTGTATAAAAGTAACTTCCCTCTGGTTCTATTTTCTGTCTGCTTGAAGGATTTTTTTTAAAAAACATTCTTTCTAGAGATCATTGGCTAGAGATAATTTCTTTCAGTTTTCTGTCTGTAAAATTTCTTTTATTTAAAATTTTTAAATATATTTTTGCTGGTTATAAAATTCCAGATTAAAAAATGACTTTTTTTTTTTAATTCAGTATTTCAATAATGTTACTTTCTTGTGCTCTCAGTTTGTTTGCTTTTTTCCCTGAGGAGTAGTCAATGTTACTCTTCTCTTTGACACTCCATGAATAATGTTTTTTGTTTTTTTTCCTCTATTGAGAGGGTATTTTTTGACTCTGGTTTAAGACATTTGATTCTGATATGCCATGTTTTCTTCATGTTTCTTCTACCATCTGCTAGGGTGGTTGTGGTGCCTCTTGGATGTGTGGGTTTCATTTTTATCAAATGTGGATAATTTTTAGTCATCATTTCTTCAAATACTTTTTTGTTATTCCTCTTCTTTAATCTCTACTTTGGGAACTCCGATTATGCATATATTCTGTTGCTTCTTGCTGTCCCATAGATCATGACTTACTTGATTGTAGTTGTATCTGTCATGCCTCTGCACATAAAGTTACTCCATTTATAAATAGTAAGTATCATGTGAGGAGATACTTTGAAACTATTCAGATGTCCTGTTTATCATTATCCCTAACTGTAGTATCCCTTGATGCATACAATAATTATTACGGTAGTTTGCAAGTGGTATATTTTTATTTACATCATTCCTTTTACATTTATTAGGCATAATTTTATGTAATATGCAGAATAACGGTCCACCCACCAAAGATATTTATGGACTAGGCCTCAGACCCTTTGATTATATAACATAGTATGGCAAGGAAGAGATAACATTGCACATGGAATTATGGCTGTTAATTAGCTGACCTTAAAATAAAGAAATTGTCCTGAATTCTTTAGGTAATTCAAAGTAAACACAAGGGTCTTTTAAATATGGAACAAGGAGACAGAAATTAGTGTCAGAGTGATGTATTGTAAAAAAGAGTCTACTGGCTAGTGCTGGCTTTAATGATGCTGAGTGGGGGTGCACTGGGGCCAGTACAGCCTAAGAAAGCAGCAAGTCTGCAGAGGCTGGAAAGGCGAGCAAGTGGGAACCGTGTGGCCTCCAGAAAACAATGCACTCCTGCCAACAACTTGACTTTAGCCTACTGAAACCCTCTGTAGACTTTTGACCTCCAGAACTGTACATTTTTTTCTTAATTTAAATTCGTATTCTTTTAATCCACAAAATTTGTGGTTTTCACAATAGCAATAGAAAACTAATATATTTTGCCATAAGGACGAGTGTCCCTTTCTTTCCATTTATCTCATGCTCTCATTCATTCATTCGTTCACTTGCTCATTTATTATATCAATATGGACTTATGGATATTTTATTTTATGGCTTATAATCCAATATTTTTATTTTCTATTTTGTGGCTCAACTCATCCCAGATTTGACCTTTGGAACTTTCTTAAAATTAGTTCCTATGTCCTTTCAATATCCATCGTTTTGAGGGGCCCTTTCTCCCTTTCTAGTTCTTATACCCTGAACCCAATGGTATACTAACCTTCAAGAATCAGATTTTAAATATTTCGTTGGTTCTCAGAATTACTAGTGAAATTGATAGTGCCCCCCCCAAAAAAATAGTGTAATCACATCTTTAAAAGCCTGATTAAAAATGTTCATAGTCATTCATCTCTCATGTTTGGAATTGACAAAAAAGAACCATAAGAAAAGCAACCATATGGGTTCTTGAAATGCCTTTACTTCACAATGGACATTATATCTTGTATCATAATTTTGAATCATAATGCCTTTCTGTCAGTATTCATGACTTTATACATCCTGACAGAAATTCAGAGTACACAGGTCTGACACTGATTAAAAACTCATCATGCCCAAAGCGTGAACTTTCAAAATTAATGATTCAGAAACTATTGCCCATTCAACCCAAAGTATTTTTGCCTCATTAAAAGTACCTTTAAAAGATTTAGTTAAATAAGTGTTTACAGTTTATCAATGATTTAACAAGGAGCTGAGATATTAGAGGCCATTAAAATTTGAGAGACTTTTATACAATTCATCCCTATGATTACAAGGTCTGTAAACGAGAATATAGCATGTGATATACAAAAGACTTCTCAGAAATACAGAGGACATGCAAAACAAGACTTAACTTGCACATGTGAGAAAGATACATACCAACAACTCAAGGGTGGAATGATGTCAAATTGTAACTTTTATAGGCTGCCATTATTAGTTTTTATGCACTTCAGTAATAATTTCTGGGTTATTAGGTTGTAATTCTTTGACCATTCCTTGGAAAAAATAAGTAGCCCTCCAGATTTTTCAAAACTTCCAGCCCCCAAATCTAAGTCAGTAGTGTTTTAGGTATTTAAATGAGGTGATACCCTCAACCTACAGAGAAATATTCCAGGACAAAGCGCTGGTGTGTTTTTAGATAAAAAATAAAAGACAGAGAAAGCAGGTCCTTGGATAATATGAGAAAGAGACTAAGGAAGCAGATCAGGCTGAGTCTGTCATTTGGTAAGGGATAAAACTCCAGAAGTCAGATTGAAATCTGATGATTGCAACTTCTGTGTTTTTCACTCCACTGCAGCTGCAGGAAGAGGTGGGGAAATAGAGGATTCATGAGGAGATAGCATTTGAGGTGGGACTTAAAGGACTGGTAGGGTTCTCAGTGACTGAGAAGGGAGGGTGAAAGGACACAGGCACAGAGGGAGACAGACACTTGGCATTCCACACAGAAAGTCAACTAGGAGCGAAGGCACAGCCGTGGAAACTTTGGGCAGTTAATTCAGTCTGAGAGCAGCAATGTAAGAAGAGGAATCAGGAAATGGAAACCAGGAGTTGGAGCTAGACTGGGATGAGCCTGGGATAACATCTTCAGGGCGAGGGGAATTGGTGTTCGCCATCCCAGCATCTATTGCACCCTCTACAATGGTTCATGTAGTTAGGTTAGAAATTCCCTTAAGTCATACTTCTGGGGTTGGCCCCAAGGCCCCTAAACTAACGGATTATAATAATCCCACATATCTTCCCACAATGTTCAGCTCAGAGATGGCATTAAACTGAAGCCTAAGGCCGTCAGCTCCTGCCATCTCTTTAGACCTAGTGATGGCTTCAGGGATGGGCCCACAGACCAGGACAGAGCAGTGAGAAGGACCCTTTCACGTGTGTTTGCGCTTCTGTATCTGAATGGTGGGATGTGGCAGGAGGATACCTATGACTGCTTTAAATGTTGGCCAGCCAGAGAAAAGCCAGTTTGAGGATGAGACTGACCCTGGGTGGGGAACCTACAGAGTAGCCAAGAGACAGCTAAAGTCCTGACCAAATTGTTCATAAAGCACACATCACCTTTGGGGTTTTCAGGTGGGGAAGGCAATATATTCTCATTACCTTTTAACTCGTTAGGTGTTCATTATTGTTCCTTGTAATGAAAAGTATTTTGGCTTATTATTCTGAAAAGAGGGAATCTTTCAATGTTCCCAAACATGGATATAAGGTGAGCAGTATGGTATTCTAGGAAAAACATTCTGATATCTCAGTGGAAGCTGGAGTGGAGCAGGCAAGTTTGGAAGCAGAGATAGAGGTAGATAGAGATAGAGATAGAGATAGAGATAGAGATAGAGAGGGAAGAAGCGTATTGGGAATAACATCACACTAGCATGCATGGGAGATGAATCCTAACTTCAGGTATGGCAGGAGACTCTCTAATGTTGACAGCTAGGTGAGACATATTATTTTATCCATACCTTATACCCGCTTTGCTCTCTCCCCACCCCCGATAGTGGTAGAACATCCTACCATGAATTTCCAAGTGAGTTGTGCACAGGAATTGTTCTTAACATGGTCCTGGCAGGGAGACAAGAATGCCCAGCACTCCGGGGCCTAATTGTGGTGGAGGGTCAACCATAGGAGTGAAAGGACAGGGGAAAGGAAAAAAAAGGTGGAGGGGGAAAGAGGGAAGGTGGGTAGAGGATGGATCTAGAGTTGGGTGGCTTCCAGAAAGGCATTGGCTCCAAATACCCTGCCTGGTACTGGGAGGCCAAC
>PVKE010014643.1:0-34589 GCA_004027555.1 Craseonycteris thonglongyai | reverse complement strand
TGTCAAAAGTAAAATAGAAATAAGTATGCACTGAAAATAAAATAATTACTCTCTATAAATATAAAAAGATATAAAAAAAAAAAAGGGAAAGCCGGGACGGCTCAGCGGGTTGAGTGCTCGCTTTGAGGCCACGAGGACCGAAGATCGAATCCCAGCTCCGGCCCAGGCAGGACCCACATGCTGAACTGGGGAGTTCCCACAGTTCGGTTCTCTAGCTGTCTCTGTCTCTGTCTCTCTATCTGTCAAAAGTAAAATAGAAATAAATATGCACTGAAGATAAAATAATTACTCTCTATAAATATAAAAAGATATAAAAAAAAAAAAAAAAGAAATTAAAACAGAAAATATATCAGCTGCATCAGTAATCAAAACCTCCCAACAAATAAAGGCCCAGGACCAGATGACTTCACCAGTAAAATCTACCAAACATTAAAAGAAGAATTAATGCCAATCTTCCTCAAACTCTTCCCAAAAGTTGAACAAGAGGGTATACTTCCAAATTCATTTTATTAGATCAACATTACCCAGATACCAAAGCCAGAGAAGAACACTCTAAGAAAATTGCAAACCAATATCCCTGATTAACACATATGCAAATAGCTTCAACAAGATACAGTAGGTTCAGTTAACTAGCACCCATGCTAGATTACTGTGGTATTACTTTTCCATTTATTTTATTTTTATTTTTTTGCCAGGTGCTTGAGAGTGCTGGTTGCTTGAGTTCCAGTTAATGGAGAGCCTATTGTACTAGCAAACTGGTTTCAACAGTACATTAAAAAGATCATACACCATAATCAAGTGTGATTAATCCCTAGCATGCACAGATGGTTCAATAAAGGCCATATATGACAAGCCCACAGCCACCATCATAACTGTGAAAAGCTGAAAGCTTTCTTCAAAGATCAGAAACAAAAAACAAGGATGCTCATTCTCACTTCCACTCATCCTAGGTAGAGCAACTTGGCAAGACGAAGAAAGAAAAGGTATCCAAGCTGAAAATGAAGATGTAAAATTCTGTCTGTTTGCAGATGACATTACACATATATAGAAAACCCTAAATAACTAAAAATTGTTAGAACTAATAAATGAATTTGGCAAAGTTGCAGGATACAAAATAAACATACAAAGATCAGTTGCATTTCTATATACTAACAACAAACTATTCAAAAAAATAAATAAATAAGAAAACAATCAATTTTACAACAGGTTCAAAAAGATTAATATACTTAAGAATAAATTTAACCAAGGTGAAAGATCTTGTAAACTAAACACAAGACATTGACTGAAGAAATTGAAGATGACACAAATAAATGGAAAGATATCTTCTGTTCTTAGAATAGAAAAATTAGTATCATTAAAATGTCCATACTATCCAAAGTGATCTACAGATTCAATGCAATTCCTATCAAAATTCCAATGGAGTTTTTCAAAGAAAAAAAAAAAAAAGCCTATAATTTATATGGAACCACAAAAAAACCCAAATAGCCAAAGTAATCTTGAGAAATAAGAAAACTAAGTTGGTTTGGGGATGCTGGGATGGCTCAGTGGGTTGAGTGTTCGTTTTGCAGCCCTGGGGTCCAAGGATCAAATCCAGGCCCCAGCCTGTTCAGACCTATATGCTGAACTGGGGTCTGCCCCCAGTTCGGTTCTCACCAGAGCAAGACCCTGGCCCAGTTCCTGCCCCTGTGCAGCCCCGCCCCCACCTGTGGAATGAAACTACGTAGAAAACTAATGATGTGCAACTATGGAGACTACTCTGGGCCCTTCCCCTTCTCTCTGTCTCTCTCTCACTCTGTCAAAAACAAGAACTCAATTGGAGTCATCATACATCCTGATTTTTAAACTATATTACAAAACTATAGTCATCAAAACGATATAGTACTGGCTTAAAAACACACACATAGATCAAAGGAACAGAAGCACGAGCCCATATATTTGAGTATACATAAACCCAAGTGTATATGGCAAACTAATCTTCAACAAAGGCACTAAGAATACATAATGGGAAAAGGATAGTCTCTTTGATAAACGAAGTTGAGAAAACTAGACAGTCACATGCAAAACTGCAAATGGACCCTTACCTTACTTCATATACAAAAATCAACTCTAAATAAAGACTTGAATGTAAAACCCAACACCATAAAACTCCTAGAAGAAAACATAGGGAGGTTAAGCTCCTTGACAATGGTCTTAGTGATGACTTTTTGGATATGACACCAAAAGCACAAGCAAAGATAATAATAAACAAGTGGGATTACATCAAACTACAAAGTTTCTGCATAGCAAAAGAAATGATTAAAAAAAAAAAAGGCAACCTACCGAATGGGAGAACATTTTACAAACCATATCTGATAAGGAGTTAATATCCAAAATATATAAGGAACTCATATAACTCTATAGCAAAAAAACAATCAATTAAAAAAATAAAAATGGGGAAGTCAGGATGGCTCAGCAGGTTCAGTGCTCACTTTGCAGCCCCAGGGACTGAGGATTGAATCCTGGCCCCAGCCCGTGTGGACCCATATGCTGAACTGGGGTGTGCTTCCCATGAGGGGGTGGGGGGGACCTAGCCCAGTTCCTGCCCTGTGTGGCCCCCACCCACCTGTGTGGAATGAAACCATGTTGAAAAACTGATGACGTACAACTATGGAGACTGCTCTGGGCCCTCCCCCTCCTCTCTGTCTCTCTCTGTCTCTGTCAAAGACAATAAAATACATCCTTTTATAAAAAAATAAAAATGTGTTACCATATGGTACAGAAATCCTACTTCTGGGTATGCATCCAAAGATGATAAAAATCACTATCTTAAAGAGATACCTACACTCCCATATTCATTGTAACCCTTTTAGCATTATTCACAATAGTCAAAAATACAGAAACAATTTAAGTGTCCATCAACAGACTGAATGGATACAAACAATGGAATATTATTCATCCATAAAAAAAAAAAAATCCTGCCATTTGTGACAACCTTGAGGGCCCTGTGCTAAGTGAAATAAGTCAGACAGAGAGCAAATACTGTTTATGTATTTATTCCACTTAACATGTAGAATCTAAAAACAGGGTACTGATAGGAACAGAGAATAGAATGGTGGTTGCTAGGGGATAAGGGATGGGGGAAATGAGAGATGCTGGTCAAACAGTGCAAACTTTTAGCTGTAACATGAATAAGTTTTGGGGATTTAATGTATAGCATGGTGACTACAGTTAGCAGTATTGTATTGTACACCTGAAAATTGTTATGAGAGTAAAGCTTTAGTACTCTCACTAAAATAACAAAATGGTAATTATTCAAGGTAAAGGCTATAGTAACTAACCTTACTGTGGTAAATATTTCACTATATATGTATCAAATCATCACATTGTACACCTTAAATTTACACAATGATTCATGTCAATTATATTTCAATAAAAGTGGAAAAAGAGGAGAAGCCGAGATGGCTCACTGAGTTAAGGGCTCTCTTTGCAGCCCCAAGGACTGAGGATGGAATCCCTGCCTCAGCCCATGTGGATCCATATGCTGAACTGGGTGTGCTTCCCATGTGGGAGGCCCCCAGTTCAGTTCTTGCCCCCCAGTTTGGCCCCTGGCTCAAAGGGGCTTGCCTGCCATGCAGGAGGCCCCCAGCCCTGTGCAGCCCTGTGCCCACCTGTAGAATGAAACTTACCGGTATATCGAAAACTAATGATGTACAACTATGGAGATTGCTCTGGGCCCTCCCCCTTCTCTGTCTCTGTCAAAAACCAAACCAAAACAAAACAATAAAAAAGAATGGAAAAAGAGATGAATCTGTACAGACACTCCTAACTGGGTATCATCCAAAATCACTTGAAACAGACTTGAAATTGTCATGGATATTTCTAATAATTATTAAAATCAATTCACTCTCTAGAATTACATAATACAATGATGTGATAAGGAAGTACACACACACACAACACGGAACACAACCTTTAATTTAAAACGCGCTGTGCGTAATTTTAAAATAATCCATCTGCAACTAAATTATTTCGTAAAAAGAATCCATCTACCTGATTTTAAATAAAAACCTTAGAGGTAATACAATACATAATATTTCTAGAAAAAATCTAAAACTAGTTTTACAGATATTTCTAATATAAAGTATTCTCAAAAACTAATTTCAAGGTGCCCTGACTATAATGTGTAAGGTCATCAGAACAATAGAAACAGCACTGGTTTATTAAATAAATTGTCATGCTACTTGCTCTTCAAAATTAATATACATATAACTACAGTTTACACTAGCTGCTTCTGTAAAAAAACAAAACAAAAAACCTTTCTAATCAGAAAAATCTATTACTAATCAATAAAACTTAAAAAATTAAAGTCCTTTTATCAGTCATACATAACATAGGTTTACTAACCTTGAGAGTAAATTAAATACACAGAAGATAGGAGTTCATATGTGTGATATCAAGTTATATTTCTGAAACATGATTTTTAACTTTAAATTTTCTCAGAGAACCTTGTAGAATACTCTAAATTAAAAAAAAATTATCCAAGGCTGTAACAATCTGCATTCTAATTTGGAAATCCTGTGGTTTCTGTAAAATACTTAGATTTACTATTTTTAATATTTTATTTTAACCGACCATGCCAGGTAAATATCCCAAATAATTTCCTCCTGTTATATTTATTTCCTGGTTAAATGACTTAAGTCTGGTAGGTAGAAATTAACACTGTTCTTGGTTTTTGTATTTGTTTTAAAATGCCCCCCCCCCCACCTTTTTTAATGACTTATTTTGTTTGAGGGAAGGTGAGAGAGAGAGAGGAGGAGAGGGCCCAGAGTAGTATCCATAGTTGTACATCATTAGTTGTGACATGGTTTCATTTTACAGGTGGATATGGGGCCACGTGGGGCAGGAATCAAACGAGGGGCCTTCTGCATGGGAGGCAAGAACCTTCACCACTGAGCCATCTCTGTGGTTACCAGTTGCGCGGCAGTTCAGCATATGGGGTTTGCATGGGGTGGGGCGGGAATTGAACCACGGACCTTACAATTTCGAGGGAAGCACTTCAACCACTGAGCTATCCCAGCATCCACTATTCTTGCTTTTAAAAACAATGTTAAGAATTAGTATTACTTCAAAAATCTTAAAGGTACTTTCATACTAATTAAAAGAGTATTTTAAAACAGGCCAAAGTCCAATTTAGTACTTATAATGGGATATGAGTACCACAAAAATCTTTGTTTCTCCAGGTACAGAATGGTATTAAACTTTCCCCTCCTGTATTCTCTCCACCCACAAATACCCGCATACCCCCTCCAAAAAAAGAACCTTTCCATCTTCCCCACCTTTAAAGGATTCCCTGGAATGAACAAAACAGAAAGTTAAACTAAAGTTAAAAACAGAAAGTTAAACTATATGGACTACCACAGAAAGTTGAAGGAGAATGCTAATTAAGCCTCCAGTTCTCTACCAACAGCCAGACTACAGTCAGTCTCTTGACTTCTAATTTGAGTCCCCTTGGCTGGCAACACAGGTTTGTCTATTACAAAAGGGAGGCTGGACCTATAATATGTTTACTCTCCTCTTAAAGCAAAGTTGTTTAAATTCTACACTAGACACAGGATGTCATAAATATTACCGGTAATACAAGCTGTCTAGGAAATTACCTCCCTTTTCATTTCATTCTAAACAGTTTTAACACTAAGTATGGATAAACTACAAAAAGAAAAGAAAAGAAAAAGACATTCAAAGAGTATAAAACAAATAACTATAAGGGACTAGACTAGAAATCAAATCCAGGTAATGACTCCTGTATTAGGTGCCATCAATACCTCAATCACTGTTTTAGACGCTCACAATGAAACCCTGGCAGACATACGCAAGGCAAGACTGGTTAATGATATAATGAAAGTGTAAATAAAGTGCTTTAAAAGTGTAAGACAGATGGTCACTGCCTACTAGTAGCTTTCATTTTAAGAGCAAAGTCAAAATAGTTTCACGCCAGTTTAACAATACAGTAAAATGTATCTAATTCTTAGATATACTATGTTAGTAACTGTATATTTTGAAATCTAGAATCCATGAGAACTGGTACTCTTTTTCATTTCAATTTAAAACCTGTCAGACTCTGTTTGGAAAACTGAATCTCATCTCTTGTAATTTTTCAAAACAAGAATAGATAAGTTATCTACAAACATGCAAAGGAAGGAATTACAAACACAGGACTCTCTTCAGAGAAAGCATAAAGCACAAGGAGGAATAAAAGAATTCATCAAGGGGCCCTTCAAGAGAAAGATACCATGTCACTACCTCAAGTAAAACTGGAATTTAGAGTTTTTGTTTGTTTGTTTGTTTGCACATTCCATCTACCATTAATGTTTGCTATTTTCCTATCAAAGAAAAAGAATTCAAAATCAAGAGGTTAAAAATTCAATTCTAGGAGTAATAAATAAATAGATTCTGCCCTTTAACACAAAAGAGAAAAAATGGTGATTTCAATAAAGATCAAATTAATATATATATATATATATGTATCCCAAAAAATTGAGAGCAAGAAATTTAGTTTATAACAGAACTATCAACTTTAAATATTAAAGGGCCAGGGATGAATTGGTGGGTGGCAAAGGAAAACGACAATTGTTAATCCTTAACCTACCACCAAAATTACAAAGTTGGGATCTCTTTACACTAAACAAAAAAATTTTTTTCTATCATTTATCAGAGAAGATCTGGAAGAAATCTGCAATAAGTAGGCTTGGAGAGAGAAAATTAAAGTGGGTCTGTGGAAATGGACTTCAAATTCAGCAAGAGGGAGTAACAAGCTACATGATGATGTAGGATGACTATATAATCTTTGGCATATTAACTCACCTCTCCTTTAAAATAACATAAGAGGCATTCATCAAGGTTTTATATATACTTAGAGGGGGTATTGTTGGCATATAAATAGGCCAGCATATGCTTTGAAGTTCACATCACTGCTTACACAGATGCTGAATGCCTTCCTAGAAAAAGTCTTTAGAATTTATATTGGAGAAAGTACTCAGATAACTTTAGGACATGGCAGAAAATGCAATATTACCATCCTATAATCTCCCACTAGGAAAACCTCTTTAAGATGCTATCTATTCCCCCTTCTTAATAGCAAGAGCAGAGTAATGTCCAGCTACATTTGCTCACTGAAACCTTCAGTGTTCACTCTTCTGAGTATTCAGGCCAGGTTAACATTTAGAATTAGAATTTCTAAAACTTCTATTGTCAAGTACAAGCTAAGGTGTGTATGTGTCACTCTACAGGGGAGGTACAGACTCTATTTTAAAGCAAAGTACTTGGTTGGCATAGATCAAAAAGCACAATTCAGGAATTAAATGACTGCACCATGTTAAATAAATATTTTAAAACACTATTCTATTATTTATTCTAAGATCACACACAATCAAAAATAGAAAACCTCGCTATCTGTTAAGCTGTTTACTTTGTTTCACTTATTTATGTAAAATTTAGTTTTACTTTTAATCACAACTAAGAAAGCGCTACACAGTTGAAGCAAAAATCACCAGCATATGTTTAAAATGTATTATATACAATACTGACTTATAGTTTGAGATTACCATAAAAACTGTAATTAAGGCAAAAAATGCCACTATATACTAGTAAGTAGGCAGAAATTTGGGGCCCTCTTCCTTCCAATTTCTGGGGAAGACTAATGAAAAACAAGTCACTTTCAGTAAACCTTAACCTTGAATTAGCACTACACAGGAAAGAAGAGTTTTACTGAAAAACAGTAATACAACTTTTAGTAATTAATGGGCTCAATCTAAAATACCGGTAAGTAAGTTTGCCAGGATCACCAAACTGTTACATATGGAATTCAAATGATGGCAGGAGTAAATAATTTATGAGAAATATTTTTTACTTTCTAAAGTTATTGCTCAGCGAATTTAAAGAAAACTAAATGAAAAGCACTGTTTTCTCTATATTTTTAACCAACGCTAGTTGCTAACAATTAGTAACTGTATGAATACACCCACTCTTTTTAGCTGCAGAGACACTTGATCTTAAGTAAGAAATGAAATCAACCCCAATTATTTATAAACTTGACAATCTGAGCCTATGGAGTGGGGAAATTAAAAAACCCTCACCCCCACCCCCACACACATACACTATACAACGACTTTTGTTTCAACTACTTTGGCAAACCATCACAGCCCAAGGACGTCAGACTAAACACTTTAAAAAGCCTACAAAACATTTTAACTTCCAAGTTCAGGCTCTGCACAGTAAGCACCTCAAAAGACCGAAATGTTTTTTGCCTCCTTCGATCTCAAAGGCGAGATCCGCTCGGCCCTAGGGGGCGGGTACCTCCCAGAGGGACCTGGGGACCCCCGTAGGGACGATGGGCCGTTCCTGGCCTCTGCCCATCATTCTGGGGAGAGCACGGCTGACTCAGGGACAGAGACTCCCCACTGGCGGCACAGGATCCTCCCTTACTCACCGTAAAGCGCTGGTCGCCGACGCTGCCCACGGAGAAGCAGTGGTCGCCGGGGTTCACAGCCCCGGTTAGCACCTGGTGCAGGTTCATGTCGGCGCCTTAGTCCAGCAACCGACACCGCGTCCGGCTCATGCCCGGGATCAGCGGCGGCCTCACTCCCTCCCTTCCCTCAGGGGCGGCGGCCACTCTTGGGCGGCGGCAGCGGCGGCAGCGACGGGCGCCAGAAGCCAGGAGCGATCAGCTGGGGCCCGCCGCTCATCCCGAGCCCGGGAGTGCGAGAACCAGAGGGGGCGGGCCCGCGAGCGGGCGGAGCGCCGTGCTTGTCTGCGCACCTGTCAAAGTCCGCGCAGGCCCAGGTGAAGCTCCGGGTCGACTCCGCGACCGCAACACCGGCCGACTCACCGGCCAGGTGGGTCGCCCTCCCCCCGCCCGCCCCACACTGGTTCTGGGTGGCTAATCCTGACCGAACCCGAGTGGCGTAGGCGGCACGCGCTAGCCCTCGCCGCCTAACCTGTTTGTTCTTGGCTCGGGTGCCCGCCACCCCCAAAGGCCGGGGCCACTCACTACGCGCCCCTAGTCTGAAATATCGCGAGATTTCCCGCGGTGAAGTGGAGCACTGCAGTAAAAGGTTTTTTGTGGGGGGTTTTAACCACTATACAGTATAGCGATCAGCAAGTGGATATGAAAACACCTCTTCTAGCCATGCTGGCCAATCCCGAGTTCCAGTTCCCCTAGGGCTCCGCCCACTACTAAAGAGATCAATCTCAGGTGTGAGAGGGATTCAGCCCTGTTGAACGCAAGGAGTTTAGTAGAAACATAATAAGGCTAAAATGAGATAAAAGTTTTCAAGTTATGCTTTAGGTTAGGGCTTAATCTAGCCGTTGGCCAGAAGGTTTAAAAGGGAGAATTGCATTAAAATTTTCAGTTGTCGTCAGTCCTGGTAGAGACTACAAGTCCCAATAAGCACCGCTCCCCTAGGCATCCCGCGAGTACTCCCAAGTAAATGTGACGCTAGGAAATTCCCCCAGACCCCGGCGTAATAGTTCCTCCAGCGCTACAAGCATTTCCACCTTGTTAAACAGGGTGATTTTGAAAGGTTTAAGCACTTGACAAGTACTGAAATGAAATGTTTTCACCTAAGTTTACTTTAACAGACGTTAATTAAAGTAATGCTATAATACTACTGCACCGGCCCTGCTTTGAACGTTTGTTTTGCAAAGACCAAAGAATTCCAAAATGATAGTTGTCATAGTTAAAACTGATTCCCACTCTCCTTGTATTTCGGCACAACTTGGTATTATTACTGATAAGCATCTGTTTATGTCTGCTCCCATAAACTAAGCATTTTAGGGACTGCCCTGTTCGTCTGGGTATCCCAAGTGTCTAGCACAGTGCCCGTTCCACTTTATAAAATTCAGTTCAATAAGTGTTAAGTAAATGAATGTAAATAGGAACTCTTCATTTAAAATGAGTAGTTATTTTTTAATTACTAAATTTATTTTTATACTTTTGTGTGATAAAAACAAAACTTTCACACTCCTACTTGGAGGGAAGGAGTACTAGTAATTTTATTTCATTTTGCTTTTAAGTTTTTTACAATGTACATTTACTTAGTTTTGAAGTAAAAAAGTTACTTTAAAAATTTGAGCCATTTTCCTTTTAAAAACTTTTCCCCTTTTTAATATGAAAGACGTAAGTGAAATCAATTATTAATGTAAGTCTCTTCATAAAAATGAGCGACTTAAAACTTATCTTTAAGAATATTTTATTGTGGTCTAAGATACTTACAGTTTAATTTGTGTTTCAGTTACGGTACTCACATTTTATTCAAAGTGGCTTTAATTTAATTTTATACTTTAGACCAGTCACGTCTAACCTGAAGCCCAGGAAGGTTTTGAATGGAACCAAACACAAATTCTTAAAACATTATGAGATTTTTTTTTTTTTTTTTTGCAACCTTTTTTGTTGTTGTTAGCTCATCAGCTATTGTTAGTGTTAGGAAGTTTCATGTGAGGCCCAAGACAATTCTTCCAGTGTGGCCCAGGGAAACCAAAAGATTGGACACGGCCGCTTTAGACCCTAAATCAAGATGTTTTTCTATGTCCTACATAAATTTCATGTCTGGCTCTAAAGCTTAACATAGTTTACTCACTCTATTCTGCCCAGTTTTTAGTTTTGAAGGACATGCAGTATAGCAAAATAAAAGAAACTAAGTAACCTAGTACTTACGAAATCTGAGATCTAATTCCTGGTCTGCCTGTGTGACCTTGGAAAATCTTGTTAACTTTAAGACTCATTTTCCTTATCTGTGCAGTTAACAAGTTTAACCTGATTATCAACAACATTTTTCTTGGCTTTTTCATACCTGCAATTCTACACATCAGTTAGTTTGCCTTAAATTCCTTCAGCCTTGAGATAGACTGTTGGAGTTTGAATTCTGGTCTAACTAACTCTAATTACTTAATCTCTCTGTGCTGTACTTTTCTTATACATAAAGTGGTGATAATAGACTTTTTTCATATAATTGTCATGAGGATTAAACAAAAACAGTGTTGGCATTTTTCAGAATTCAATATGTGTTAGCTGTTACTATTCCTAAATAAACTTAACCTATAGACACGTATTTACTCTAGTAAGGTTTTCGAAATAATATCACACCTCAGTCCAAATCAAACTTTCCAGAGATCTTTAAGACTGCCACAAATGTTTTTGAGGCCATGACAGTCTATATTCGAAACTATGGAACTGCAATAGCTAATTGAAAGCAAGGACATTCTTTGTCGACTATCAACAAAAAGCAGACTATGTATTCCATCAGCAAAAGAGGATTTATTCTGGGGGACAGGGGGAGGGTTGCAATACTGACGGTCCAACCAGCCATGGTGAGCCACACGCAAGAAGAGGTCAAGGAGGAGGAAGTTTTTATTAGAGGGAAAAATGCTGCTATAACCGTTAGAGCTCTGCTGTAAACAGTGTTCTTTCCTCAGGGCTTTTGCTAGGGTCTTAGGGCATGAGAGCTCCTCCCACAGGCCCTCCTGATTCCTGTCTTGGTTAAGGTTTCTGTCAAATTTTAACACCTCTTACTCATCAGAAATACTCTGCAACTTTACTAAATTGACGGTTAAACCACCTATCTTTGAGATACAACAGATGAACTGTTTCAAATAAACAACTAAATACTTGTAATTTATCTAGTACTTCTGCAACTCTGGCCTGCTGTCTGGTTTTATACAGCCTTTGAACTAAGAATAATTTTTACATATTTATGTGGTTAAAAAAATCCACAGTAGAATAATATGTCATGATACATGACAATTATATGGAATTAACATGTCCATAAAATAAAATTTTATTGAATCACAGCCATGCATAGTCATTTAGGCATTTTATGGCTCCACTACAGTTGCAGAATTGAGTAATTTCAACAGAAACCAGATAGCCTACAAAGCCCAAAGTATTGTTTGGCCCTTTACAGAAAAAGTTTGTGGACCTCCAACAACAGGAAGAATCCTCTACTGTCGTATAAGCTATGAAATAGCTTTTTCTATGCAACTTATTTAGCAAAAAAATGAATGTTAATGATTATACAGGCATCTTTAAATACATCTATTGTTTGTATTTCCTGATTTCCCAATACATATTTATCATAGTACAGAGTAGATACTATAGTTGAATGCAAGGATGCATATAGATAAGATCTGATATATATATATGTGTGTGTTTCCTGAAAGAAATATAATACCTCAAGGAACTAGCCATAGGTAATTCCTTTGCTCCCAAGTTGCTCCTCATTGATTACCCACTAATGTCACTCACCAATCCTTAATAAGGGTCTATCCAATCCTAAATCCAGTTGTGAGTTCTTGTGCGATTTGACTGTCACTCTGAACTTGTTGCAAAATTAGTAAGGCAAGGAAGTAGAGAAGGTAAATGGTGTATATTTGCCTCATTTCTCCCTGTTCTCTTTTGCCCAGAACCACAAATTTATGTCCTAATACAAAACTCCCTGGGAAATTCTTGAATCTAATTATTCCCTGTACTATAATTAAATTTTACCATTCTTTCCTTTGAATGCTCAAAGGATGTGTACTTTTATATTTTTTCCTTTAACTTTATTTCTAAGAAATAAGAGGAAGGATGGCTCTTAAAAAGGAAGTCTTTAAAAGAAAAACTAAAATTCTGTATATTTTGCGTTATTACTGGCAACAAAATTTCTTAGAAAACCAAAGTGCTGTAGTTTGTGAGACTGGCAGTCCAAAGAAAAGTTATTCTCTCTTCAATGTTAGTCTTAAAAGGGAAGGGAGACTTTTATTAAAGACTCAGTGGGTGTGGCAGTGTAAAGAAAAGTAAGCAGACTAAACTCTGAGATACTGGGGGAGGAAAAAGGAGCATATAGGAAGTCAGCTCAGAGTGAGAAAGAGTCATGCCTCTTCCTCACTCTTTGATTTCCTGAAATCCTTGTCATTACGTTCCTCCTTGCCACCCTCATCCTAAACACATCCATATAAATCCCTATCCTCCCAGGGTCTTTGCCACAGGAACCACCAATAGAGGCTTCAATTCCACTGTCAACATCTAATAAAGACATTAGAAGTAAAAGGAATCCTTAATCTCATAGCTAAGGTGGAGAGGGGGGTTGTATTGCTGGAATTTCACATAAACATTCCAAATTCATTATCTCATAAAAATAATATGAGGGTCTCTGTGCAACTTAAGACATTGACTGCCCAGAAACTTGCCAACTATACTGCCAAATAGTAACCTTGCAATAGCAAAATGCATCAGGAATCTTATAGGGTAAATAGATTATTTTAGCAATGAAACAAGACCCTAGCCATCATTTATGCTATTGCTACTACAGGAAAATTAATTCTAACACCTCTAAAATTTGGAGATTGTCATGAAATACTATTTGCTCACATTTAGCTGAAGGGGTCTCCACCCATGAGCATTTAAAGGGCAGTGATTTATAAAAAATCTATTGTTTATTAAAACTTTACACTGCAATAGGCATTTTGTTTATCTTATTTAAATATCAACAGCCCTAAAAAGGGTAATATCTCTGTTTTACAAATAAAGAAACCTAAACTCAAAGAGATTAAATAACTTGCCCAGGTCACATTAGATTTGTGTCAAATCACCATCTAAGAATTGGAACTTGGGTTTTTTGGGCTGCAAAGGCCCTATAAGTGTTCTCTAAAGACCCCTGAATTCCAAGGTGAATACAATCAATGCCTACCAATTATCCCGTACCTGGCAAGGTGAGAAGAAATGGGGAAAGTGAATTGACTTCTTTAAACTGAGTCTTCAATGATTCTCTGGTAGAAAGAACCATCTTTTAAAACAGTTTATTCCTGCTTCTCTTCATGATGAAAGCAAAGCTCACCTTCTTACCTTGACCTACTCCCAAACTTGTTAAAAGGTAAAATAAACATCCTCAATCAAAAAAACTCCCCGATACTCAGCCTATTAGGTAGATATTCACTTGGTTAAAGGCAAATACTTCTAGGGAAGTTTTGAACTAACAATAAATCACATACATCAGTTGTTTCTTTTATCAGATTGTGGCTCTTCTATGCCCATTGGAGTTTTTATTAGGGGGAAGCAGAAGTCAAGAGGTATAATTTTGCTCTCCTCTCTTTTCTCTGTCATTATGGTATGTATGCTTGACCCTGTTTCCTGTCATGTCTTTTCACAAACCTTTCACAATCAAGCAATTTCTGGCCAAGAAACAAAAATGGAATCATCCATTTCCCACAGTGAATTCAGATCAAATCTGATAATAAAATAATGTACAACTCCAAAAGGATACATTGGAGAAGAACCAAGCTGGATTTATAGGGCATCACATGTGAGCTGGTACACAAATTTATACTGTTTTGAAGTCACTTGCATCTTACCATCTTACCATATCACTCTGAAAACATCGGTACTATCTGGATATTTAAACTTATTTTACTGGGAAGGTGATATTTCTCTTTGTTTCTATGCTTCTGCATTAGTAGGTTGGGTAAAGGGGAAAAGATGTGATTTTGAAAAGGAAAGGAGAGGCCATGTGAAAGGCAACATCAGGGAATTTTCTTTGCCAGAAGCAACTTGAGGGCAATGGGCTCTGGGATAGGGATGAAGAAAAGGGACTATCTCAATCAAAATCCCAGCAAGTTATTTTGTGGATATCAATGAATTGATTATAAAGTTTTATGGAGAAGGCAAAAGACCCAGAATACCCAATACCATATTGAAGAAGAACAACATTATCCCCATTTCAAGACTTACTATGAAGCTACAGAAATCAAGACAGTGCAGTATTGGTGAAAGCATAGGCAAGTAGATCAATGGACTAGAGTAGAGAGACCAGAAATAGACCCACATAGATATAGTAAACTGATTTTTGACAAATGAGTAAAGGCAGTACAGTGGACCATAGACAGTCTTTTCAACAAAAGGTGCTGGAAAAACTGTACAACCACATGTCAAAAAAAAATTTAATCTAGAAACAGGCCTTATATACTTCACAAAATTAATTTAAAATGGATCATAGATGTGTATTTAAAACATAAAGCAATAAAACTCCTGGAAGATAATATAGGAGAAATCTAGATGATTTGGGTTTGAAGATGACTTCTTAGATGCATCACTAACGGCATGAGCCATGAATGAAACAATGGATAAGCTGGATTTCATTTAAATAAAATACTTTTTTGCTCTGTGAAAGACAATGTCAAGAGAATAAGAAGATAAGCCAGACTGGGAGGAAATATTTGCAAAACACACATCTGATAAAAGGACTGTTACCCAAAATATACAAAGAGCTCTTAAAACTCAACAATAAGAAAACAAACAACTTCATTAAGAAATGGGCCAAAGACTTTAATAGGTAGGGACCTATTACCTACTATTATCTACTAAACAAGATATACAGGTGGCAAATAAACCTATGAAAAGATGCTCTACATTATATGTTACCAAGGAAATGCACATTAAAACAACAATGAGATGCTACTACACATCTGTTAGAATGGCCAAAATCTGTAACACTGACAATCGCTGGGAAGGATGTGGAGCAACAGAAAATCTCATTAATTGTTGGTGGGAATGCAAAATGGTACAGTCAAACTGGAAGTCCGTTTGTCAGCTTTTTACAAAACTAAACATATTTTTAATACATGATCCAGCAATCACAGTCCTTGGTATTTACCCAGAAGAGTTGAAAACTTATATCCACACAAAAACCTGTACATAGATATTTACAACAGCTTTATTATAATTGCCAAAACTTGGAAACAACAAAGATGTTCTTCAGTAGGTGAATGGGTAAACTGGTACATCCAGACTATGCTAAAAATCAATGAGTCATGGAGGAACCTTAAATGTATATTACTAAGTGAAAGACGGCAATCTGAAAAGGTTACATACTATATGGTTCCAACTCTATGATGTTCTTAAAAAAAAACAAAACAATGGAGACAGTAAAAAGATCAGTGATTGTCAGGGGTTCAGGGTGAAGAATGAATAGGTGGAGCAGAGGGACTTTTTAAAAGGGCAGTGAAAATACTTTATGATACTATCAAGATGAGTCCATATCCTACATTTGTCCAGAACTATACAATGTATAACACAATGCAGAGAGTGAACCTTAAGATAAACTATGGACTTTGGGTGATTAAGATGTGTCAATGTAGGGGAAGCTGGGATGGCTCAGTGGATTAAGTGCTTGCTGCATCCCTGGGGTCCTAGGATTGAATCCCGGCCCGGCCTGGCCTGTGGGTACTCTTATGCTGAACTGAGGTGTGGTCCTCAGTTTGGTTCTCACTGAGGTGAACTTCCCATGTGGGAGGCCCCCAGCTCAGCACCCAGCTTGTGTGGGCTTGCCTTCCATGAAGGAGGCCCCCACCCAGTTCCTGCCCTGCCTGCCCCACCCCTGCCCACATATCTGGAAAGAAACTGTGTCAAAAACTGATATGCAACTATGGAGACTGCTATGGGCCCTCCCCCTTCTCTCTGTCTCTCTCTCTCTCTGTCAAATGCAATAAAATAAATATTTAGAAAAAAGAAGATTTGTCCATGTAGGCTCATCAATTGCAATATATCAGTTTGGTGCCCCCACCAAACTGATAATGTAGATACTAATACTGGTAATGTAGATACTATGCATGTGTGAGGGCAAGGGTATTTAGGAAATCTCTCTTTTCTTCCTCTTAATTTTGCTGTGAACCTAAAATTTCTCAGAAAAAAAAACGCACACACAAAAAAACACAGACTTGAAAAATGGTAGGAGTATGATTTGAGAAATCATTAGAGCCCTCTAGCTGAAACGATGAGAAGAGATAGGGGAATTAAATTAATTAACAAATTTTAGGAATGTTTCTCAAGCATGGAAAGGAATAATTACAGAAGACATTCTAGAAGCAAATAAAAGGTGTACACAGGGAAAACTTGTTTTTTACCATGTTAAATTATAAACAAAGCTTATCAGGAACTATGCTTACACTCACTCTTGAGTCTATTACAGAATAACCAATGAAGCCGAACATAAAATTTTCCAACAAAATAAATTGCTAGCTTCTTTTCTGGCTAGGACAACATAGCAAGTGCCCTTGAAGCAATCTCTGTGTAAGAGTTACTTGAGTGGCTACTTTAATTATGCAGTATAAACTGAAGCTATTTCTGCATAAAGATGAGGAAATGAAGCTGAATCACACACTCTGTTCACCGATATGTAACTAAAATAACAAAATATACATATTTAAAAATACCTAAATTTTGTCAATTACAGCCACTTTAGGCAAGGAGCACAATCTTATGAGATAAACCAGAGAAAATGATGGCCAACTGCAGAAGTAGAAGATTCTGCTGAGGCTTAGTGTGGCTCTACTTGCATCTCCTAGAAGCAATCTCACCCCCACTTTTAAAAGATTTATTTTATTGTTTTGACAGAGCAAGAGAGACAGAGGCAGACCGAGACAGAGAGAAGGGGGAGGGCCCAGAGCAGTCTCCATAGTTGTACATCATCAGTTTTTGACATGGCTTTGTTCCACACAGGTGGGTGGGGGCCACGCAGGGCAGAAACTGGGGGCCTCTCACATGGGAAGCCTGCTTGGCAAGAACCAAACTAGGGACACAGCCCAGTTCAGCATATTAGTCTGCACAAGCCAGGGCTGAGATGGGCACTTGATCCTCAGACGCCAGGGCGGCAAAGCAAGTGCTTAACCCACTGAGCCATCCTGGCTTCCTCACAATCCTTGAAAATTAAAAACAAATCAAAACAATTCTCACAAAAAAAACCAAATTTAGAAAAAATAGACTGAGAATATAACCTTATCTTATTCTCTTTGCCTAAGAATTGGAAATAGGTGCTAGAGAGAGGTAGATGAGAAGAGAAATGAATAGTCAGCCATACCCTGAACTGCCGCTCACTGGTCAATGCTTAGGCTCCAGTGCCCTACACTGAATTAGGGGTATGGCAGTGGCAGTTCCCAGGAAAATAGAATTACGAGCCTGGCAAGGATCAGAGAGTACAGTAAAAGTAGATTACATAAATCTACAAAATTTCACCAAAGTGTGTGCTCTTAAACTCTAGGCTATACTGCCTCACTGATTTTAGTGTTTGAACTTGGAGTAATCATCGGACATCCATGGTAGAAAGTGGACAAATAGTATTAGAGCTCAGGAATGATTACAGAGCAGGTAATAGAAAGCCAAGAGATATCCATTAAGTATCAAGAGTTTACCTTCAGAAAGGGAGGTGGTTCCCAGGGGAGAGGGTAAAGAAATCAAGGGGAGATAACCAAGAACTGAAAGCTTAGTATCTGTTCACTAGTAGTCCATTCAACTCCTCCAATGTAGTCAGGTATACGGGAGGGGCATGGAGAATGAAGGGCTTTAAAAAGTATGTTTCTTGGGGGAACAGTTATGCTGCTCAGTGTGTAAAAAGAATTAAAGTTCTTGTATTTAGGATTTAGGAGTTCTTTGGTGACTTTCAGGAATGCATAAAAGGGACATGAGGACTTAGGTGTTAGCTGGGCACAAAACTGTAAACTGTCTTTGCTTTTGTACTTATTCATTGTCCTTTTCTCAAGATGGGTCCTGAAAGAGAAAACTATTAAGAAAATTACAAGGCGCTAAAGACTTAGCACACCATGAGGGACTCAATCCTCTAGCCAAGTCTTGAATCTGACTTAGACACTGAGAGCTTTTCAATAGCTGATGACAGAATTTCTTCTTCTTTCCTTCCATAAACTCTTTTTAAAAATCTGTTTGCTTGTTTGATTTGTTTGTTTGTTTGTTTTTAGGGATTAAGAAGTTTTTAAAATTCCCTGGTATTTAGAGGACTCAACAGGGAGAGGTGCTGACTAGAGAATACTTAGACTACAAGAGATAAAAGTACAATGCTGGGGGAAGCCAGGATGGCTCAGTGGGTTAAACACTCGCTTTGCAGCCTTGGGGACTGAGGATCGAATCCCGGGCATGGACCATGTGAACTCATATGCTGAACTGTGATGTGCTTCCCATGCAGGAGGCCCCCAGGCCAGTTCCTGCCCTGCGCGGCCCCCGCCCAGCTGTGTGGAAAGAAACCATGTGGAAAACTGATGACGTACAACTATGGAGACTGCTCTGGGCCCTCCCCCTTCTCTCTGTCTCTCTGTTTCTGTCTCTGTCAAAAACAATAAAATAAATCTTAAAAAAATACAAAAACAAAAAAAAACAACGTGCAATGCTTTGCTATGTTTCAGTAAGAGAACAAATTCTCGCACTGACTCTGGACCACTTTCCTGAAGAGTCTAATTAGTTTGCTTCTCTGACCTTGATTACTACTTTTAAAAGAGGCTTTAAAGCATGTTCTGTCTCCTAAACTTGCCAAGCCCTGCTGCTTTGGTCTAGTCAACAATCTTGCCCTGCCCAAACCTCTTGCTGTCTGACCACACTGCTTAACTAACCCCATTTATGTCATACCCTATTGCTTATTTTTCCTTTGGTATGGCCCATCCAAGAGTTAGCTCCTAACTCCTTATACAAATGGAAAGATATTGAAGATTCTGTTTTTGGTTTTTGTTTTTTTAAGATTTATTGTATGGTTTTTGACAGAGATAGAGACAGAGACAGGCAGAGAGAAGCGGTAGGGCCCAGAGCGGTCTCCATAGTTATATGTCATCAATTCTTTTTTGTGGTTGTTGTTGTTTTTTAAAGATTTATTTATTGTTTTTGACAGAGAGAGAGAGAGAAAAACAGAGACAGAGAGAAGGGGGAGGGCCCAGAACAGTCTCCATAGTTGCACATCATTGGTTTTTCCACATAGTTTCATTCCACAGGTGGGTGGGGTTGCACAGGGCAGGAACTGGGCTGGGGGTCTCACCCTGGTGAGAACTGAACTGGGGGCACTCCCCAATTCAGCATATGGGTCCGCACAGGCCGGGGCCTGGATTCGATCCTCAGTCCCCAGGGCTGCAAAGTGAGCACCCAACCCACTGAGCCATCCCGGCTTCCCCCATCAGTTTTTTTTTTACATAGTTTTGTTTCACACAGGTGGCTCAGGGTAGGAACTGGGCTTGGGCCTCCCACATGAGAGACATGCCCCCTTAAGCCAGGGGCCAAACCAGGGTGGGGGTGGGGGCGAGAACCTAACTGGGGGCCTCCCGCATGGTAGGCACACCCCAGTTCAGCATATGGGTCCGCATGGGTCAGGGCCGGGATTCGATCCTCGATCCCCAGGGCTGTAAAGAGAGCACTTAACCCACTGAGCCATCCCAGCTTCCTCGATATTAAAGATTCTTGATGGAGTAAAGACCAAGAGTTTAAGGAAGCAAGGGTGGAGGGCTTGGACTTGGAAAAGTTAAGTGTAGAAATAGAGACCTTTGGCTAGAGAAGGTGAAAGAAGAAAGGTTAAATTTGATAGTATTTATTATTTCTGCAAACTAGGTTGCAAATTCTTTTCAAAGAAGATTGTGAATTACATAATTATATAGTATGTCTCAATAATGCTGTGCTTTAAAAGGAGTGAATGTAAGAGAGTAGGATTAGAAAAATAGTTTAAAAGTTCCATTTATATTAGCATGGCAATTTCTAGTTATAGGTCCTTTTAATGATGTTTCTATATAGCAGGGCTGGGCAGGACATTGATCATGGTCCATCGGTGGATCACTAAACAATTTTGGGGTGATCGTTTGAATAATAAAATAGATAACTAGTGGACCACTACAGTTGAAGAAGTAGAGCGTGCCCTGAAAAAGTCTGGCCAAGCCTGCTATGTAGAATGATCGCAATTATCTGTATGTTTCTCTCTCCCTTTCTCATTGGTATAGTAGATTGCTCCAAAGAATTCCACAGAACCTGTTTAATTTTCTAGCAGTTATTCCAGGGAAGGAGCAAATGGAGCATAACCGTATGTTTTCTAATTGACAAATGCAAACATGATGTATATACTAAATATTCTAATGCATAAATAATATTTATAGAGAATATTTTAGGTTGTACATATAGACTATGCAACCAACAGGACTTAAATCATAAAGACATATAATTGTATCATACAACAAAGATAGTTTCAGGATGGTGCAGCAAGAAAATGTGGGCTTTCTCCTGTCGAGCACACATTGGATATGGCAGTTTCAATTTTTCTCACCAGAAAACATATAGGAAAGCAGAAAAAATGGGGAAAGAAAAGGCATTTGTCTCACATTCTACTTTTTATTTTCTTAACCAGAGAAGGAAATCTTTCTAGGAAGTTACAAGCAAACTCCCTAGTATATCTTAACAGCCAAAAATGGGTCACATTGCAAACCCCTAGCCTCACAGGAGGCTGGGGGAAATTAAGTGGCTTTGTAGCTTTAGAGAAACAGTGCAAGAAAAGAAGGGACTGGAAATGGCTTTTGGGTAGGCAACCAAACTCTCTGCTACACAATTCACTAGGAAAAATATAAATGTTTGAGGAACTTCTGATAGGAGCAGATTTCATTTAAACTAAGGTAAAACTTAAAAACTGGGGACTAAGATTTGAGGAAAAATAGCATACATGAATAGTAAACAAAACTTCAAAAATCAAAACAAAAGCATATGAAAATATGTTATGAAAATAAATCTGATTAAGATAGTTCTGTGTTTTGAATTCCACTGAGTTGGTGAGGACTACAGTTTGCTTGTAGTACTAGCTGTTCCTGGAATTCTGCATCACGTCCATGGTAGATGGGCGCCTAGGAGGCCAAGAGCCAGGATATTTCCATCTCAGACATGTTATATTAGCTGGGAGTGTTTCTAACCACTCCTAATAATGGTATTTATTCTTCTTTCCATCTTACTTTTAAATTGGGTCATGTTTCACATCTCTATCCTAAATATGGCACTAGAGGATAAAGAAAGTGTTGATATTTGGAGAAATGTAATCTAATTCTCCAACCTTGATCTTTGCAAAAGTCTAAAACTTAGAAAAACAACTGTTTTTCCTTCAGACTGTGACCGAGTCATATGTTGTGAAGGTGTACTCCTAATTAGTAACTTATAAACTCAAAGGATATCTGTTATATGGTTTTCTTTATTATTATACAAAATGAGAAAAGGAACCACACTGGTTTATTTTTCAGTGTTATTCATAAAGAGAGATATTATTCATACATTCCAATTTTAACAACTTTGACTACATTGATGCTTGGATTCTTACTTTTAAAAAAGGAAATACAAAACTGATTGAAAAAGAGCTCTATATGCACTATTATGAGAGTCTGGTAGAAAAAAAAGTTATTTAGACATTCAAAACTTAAAGCTTCAGTTTCTGTGTCCTTTCCATGTTTTGTGGTTGACTCCTTCAATGGATAATTTTAAAAAATGTTTTTACCAAATTCTCCTTATAATTGAGAATATTTTTTCAAAAGATTGTGCACAAAAGATATTAAAGAAGAAAGTAGATTCATGATTAAGAGTCTATGAGGACCCACTCAGAATGCCAGAGTTGGTATGAAGATTATCATAAACTGAAGATGTTTGAGATTCAACAGATGCAGAAAGAAGCCACCTTGGAGCTTCCCTTATTAAAAGCAGGAACTTTAGGGAAATGGGGTTGCCATAAATTTCCTCATCTGGCAGCTCTTACTCCCAGGAAGGAAGCCAAAAGTAAACTTGCCATAAATCCCCTCTTTGGGGAGTTTTATGGCCTTCAAGAAGAAAGACCACCAGTATCTGCATAGACAAACATTATCACAAATTTTTTCATTTCTCCTTTGTTCTTCTAAACCCATTTGTATCTCTTAAAGAAATTTATTCATTCTTCCCAAAGATTTTTCTGTCCTTTTCTGCTCAATTAGGTATACAAGCCTCTGATTTTTAACTGTTTAACGAGCTAGCTACTTCTTTTGTTAGTTCTCTTAGGCATACAAGTTTTTCTACTCTTAATCTGTCTTTTATCAATTTAATTTGCAGGCCTCCAATTTCTACAGATAAAACGGTAGAGGAAAAATTTCTTTTCCTCCCAAATAAGTCTGCTAGTTTTCACACATAGTGCTATTGACATTTTTGGTGGGACAGTTCTTAATTGCATGGACTATCCCATAATTTCAGGACATTAAGTAATACCCACTCCCCCTATCTCACACTGTTTTAATCAAAAACACCCAACATATATCCTAAGTAATGTCAGATAAAATACAGGAAGCCCAGTTCAATTTAGATTTCAGATTATTTCAGAATAATTTTCTGTATAAGTATGTTCCAAATATTACATGGGACATACTTATTCTAAAAAATAATTTGTTGTTTGTCTGAAATGCAAATTTAACTGGTTTCTTGTATTTTTTAATATATTTTATTCTTTTAGAGCAACTTTAGGTACACAGAAAAATTGAGAGAAAGGTACAGAAATTTCCCATATACCTTTCCCCTCTACACATACATAGCTTCCCCCATTATCAATAGCTTCTACTAGAAAGGTACATTTCTTGCAATTGATGCACCTACATTATTAACACATCGTTAGCATCTTGCTGAAAACACACTACATCCCTCAGTAAATAAGCTTATCTGCTATGAAATCCTATTACTTTCTCTCTTACATATTTCTGCTCAGTTAAACCATACCTTAAATCTTGGTACTGTTCTTTTATTACCTGAAGAAGAAACATGACTGTCTAACTTCTGTTTGTGAGTTGGTGTTCTGAACAGAAATCTCTTTAGAAAATGCATACTTAACCTTGTTTTTTGATGGGTTATATGTTAAAACTAAAATAAAACTAGCAGGTAAAATATACTACAAAAAACCGCAAACAATCAACAAACAAACTCATTTTACCCCTAGAATATAATCCTTTGCCAGTAGAAAAAACTCTGCTCAGTTGACTGAACTCAGTTTGCTCACTAGAGCTTATTAGCTAGATTAGAGTGTTAACAATTTCGGGCACAGTAGATACGCTTTTGGGGTAGTGAATGAAGTTGGAATGCTTTGGAGACAAAAAGTGTTCTTGTGCCCAGGAGAAGCCCAATTAAGGATGATCAGCAAATTAAAGAATTTTTTTTTTTTTTTACATTGTCACCTTTTATTGCTACTTCTGGGCCTGGACTATTAATTTCCAATGCAAACATAAACAAAGGCTGCTTGTGTGGTCACACCTGTGTCCTCTAGCCACCCCTGGGGCAGCCCACCTGGGGCAGACAGGGGCCCCAGGGCAGTGGGGACTTGGTGGGGCAGGAGGCCTGCTATGGCCCCAGATAGCTGAGTGCTTGACAACACAGGGCACCATGGTGTGCAGAGCTGCGCAGGATCCAGTGGCCCAGCCTAGTGCACCTGGCTGTCCTGACCTTGGCTGGGTATGTTGGGGTCATCTGTCTTTCAGTGTTGTGGACCCCACTGAACTCTTGACAGAAGCTTTGGGGCTGCTGGAGGCATGACCTGTGGATGATTCTAAGTCGGCTTGAGGACAAGGAGTCTCTGCAGGGGTTGGGGAGCCCCTTCTCACTCCTGGAAGCCCCCCTCTCAGCCTCCTTCTTCCACTGACAACTCTCCCACAGGGCCCATGTCAGAAGGGCTGTGGCTCTGGGGTTGCCATGAACAACTCACTCTGGGCCACCTGTCTTTGAGTCACTGGTCTCCCACCTGAGGCTTCTGGCTGACCTGGGGCCTCTATGTTCCCTGGACCCTGGCTTTCCTGCTGGGCACAGGTTTGATTCCCAGCAAGGTCCCCCAAGGCCCCATATAGTACTGACTTCAGGAACAAACCAAGGGCTGGGGCCGTATGTGTCTGGTGCTTGAAAGAATTTTGAATGCTCTGTTCTCTAAGCAGGTAGCTACTAAAAGTAGTTATAAAAAGTAGTCATAAAAGTAGTTTATAGAAAATGCTCTGGCACTCAGTTGAGATCCTATCCTTCATGATGGCTCCAAAAGACTAAATCTTTGGAGAAGTACAAAGAATTTATTATGGAATGCCAGCATTCAGCAGAGCTTACATTCTAGTCAGAGGAGAAAAGGGTATAAATTAGTAAATGCCAGAAGGGATAAAAGTACTATAACAGAAGTAACATGCAGGGCAATAGGTAGAGAGGTGCAATGTGGAGAAAATGGACAGTTGTTAAACAAAGATGGAGAATAGTAATGGGTATGGAACAGTTTCTTAGAGGAGGGGGAAGCTGCCTTTGAGGTAAGTCTTTGGATGATGAGGGTAAGAAGGCAAAAGGGGTCACATTCCAGGCAAAGTGAACAGGGCTAGCAAAGATTGTGAAACAGCTTGGCCAGTCCAGGGACTTGAAAACATTTTGAGTGGCTAGAGCAGTTGGGTGAGAAACAAGAGATGATACGGTTATTGTGGAAAATGTGTGTATCCTGCCTCAAGTGAAGCAATTTAGAGGAAAGTAATTTGGTAAAAGTATAATTCTTGATTAACAGTGTTTTACCTGAAAAGCTTCTATTTTTACTATTATAAATATATCTTCCTCCTAATAGTCATACTTATTTTTTTAACTGCCCTAAGACTTAACTTTAAGAAAAGAATTATGTCACATATTCAATTGTACTGATACACTTTCTCCCACCATTATCCAGTTGCTACAAATTTTTGAAACTTCATTTTATTTTATTTATTTATTTATTTATTTATTTATAACTATTTATTTATTTATTTATTTATTTTATTTTTGACAGGGAGAGAGAGATACAGAGACAGAGAGAGAACTGAACTGGGGGAGCTCCCAGCTCAGCATATGGTTCCGCACGGGCCGGGCCGGGGCCGGGACTCGATCCCTGGTCCCCCGCGCTGCAAAGTGAGCGCCCAAACCACTGAGCCATCCCGGCTTCCCCAAAAACTTCATTTTAGATCAGTGTAAATTTGTGCAAATGCATCTACTTTTAAAAATTTATTTTTATTGTTTTTGACAGAGAGAGAGAGAGATACAGAGACAGAGCCAGAGAGAAGGGGGAGGGCCCAGAACAGCCTCCATAGTTGCACATCATCAGTTTTTCCACATAGTTTCATTCCACAGGTGGGCACAGGGCTGCACAGGACAGTAACTGGGCTGGAGTCTCACCCTGGTGAGAACTGAACTGGGGGACCCAGTTCAGCATATGGGTCTGCACAGGCCAGGGACAGGATTTGATCTTCAGTCCCCAGGGCTACAAAGTGAGCACTTAACCCACTGAGCCATCCAGGCTTCCCCCAAATGCATCTACTTTTAACCAGATTTTATTTAATTGGTAAAGCAGTCATGTTCTGATATGCAAGTGCACAAAACAATTTATAGACATGGCCAATATTTTTATACCTAAATAATAAATATACATTTGTATACATGTCTGTGCATATATCTGCATATGTGTACCCACATGTGTCATTTCTATTTTTGTAGTATCCTTTTATATCCTAAAACCAACAGTCCATACTATCACCTAATTATTGTTATTAAGTAGCATTGTTGTTAGTAAACATTGTATTATAGTATTATAGTACTATAATATATCAGCTAAACCACAATTCAGTGCACTTATCCAGTAGGTTTTTATTTAGAACATAACCAGTGTAGAACCTAATAATAGACACAGAAACATGTCCCATCTTTGTTTTCTTTCCTTTTTTATTTCTTTCCCTTAGGTTTAGAGGGTTAAGCTAATAATCACTGCGTATGGCACATTGCCATTATTTGGGCAACCCTTCCCCTTACCATTTCACTTTTAAAATTCTTAGGTAAGGAGAATATTTTACATGTGTACTTCCATTCCCAGGGTTTGGAAACAAAGTCCTAAAAGTCACAGATACCAGGGTTTGGATTCTTATTTTTTCACTTAACGAGGATGCAGTCTGGGTAAATGATTTGACCTCTTGGAGACTCCATTGCCTCATCTGTAAAATGGGAATAATAATAACTACCGCATAGCATTGTTGTGAGAATTACCCACCTAGAGTGCTTAGCGTAGTGTATAGTACATGGTAAGTGCTCAGTACTTTTTGTTGCTATTATTGGACCATCAATGGCATAAGAACTTTGAATTTGGACAAAGAGAAATTCAAGTGAGAAATATCTACTACCAATATACTGTGTAAATTTGAGCAAGTCATTTTACCATACTGTTACTCTGTTTCTGCAACTAAGGAATGGAAATGACAGACATTGTAATTGTTTGTAAATAAGACCGTGAAGATTTAGAGCATGAAATGAATGTTAATATGCGTCACTCATTAAAATCTGTAGTTATGTTTATAATCCTGAAGATAAGTATAATTAATATTTTATAATAATGATGAACCTTCCACTAAGGCATTAATAAAGCATTTCTAAGATGAACAAGCATAGAGCGTTGAACCTATCCAAAGTTTTGAACTCAGTAAGATAGGAGGAACAGATATTCTGTAACTAACAGGCACTGAGAGATGAAATTTATCTTCTATGAAAAATTTTATTTCTAAATGGTAAATAATGAGCCCTCAGTGAACCTTACCAGCTCTTCTATTAGGAAGTGAGAGGCACCAATGATCAGATCAGTGAGAGCAGACACTGTGGGTCTCTAGGACACGGGAATAACTATGGTCATTCCTCTCCCCTTTGATGTGTACCGGTAATTCTGACAAAGGGTTAGCAGCAAAGTGGGAAAAGTTATGCTATAAAAGCAGTGGAACTCCTGGGTCTTCTAAGTCACTCTGCTTTGATCCTCACTTCTCAAGGCACAAGATTCATCATTGTTATTGGCTCATTAGTCTCTTTTAGTTGAAGGACCGTATAGAGCAGTGACTTAGAGCCTTTGAGCCAGACTGCCCCTGTGTGAATCCTGACTTTGGTGCTCTCTAGCAATATAAACTTAACCCATCAATAGCACCCACCTCATGAATTAGACCAGCACTTGGGCCATGCTAAAGGCTCAATTAATATTAACTGTAACTTCTACAGCCAAAACTGTATGCCTAACTGGAACATGGTTCACCTGAAAGGTAGAACTGAAGGATGAAGTTGTCTCTAATTGAAGTCATTTTTATGAGGCGTCACCATCAAAATACCAGTGTGAGTCACAGATAGTCACCTAAATCACACCAGTTCCCTTTCTCCTCATTGCTAAAATCCCAGAAGTTGGTACAGCCCAGCACATCAGTGCATGGGTTTTTAAGTCAGTCAAGACACTTCTTGTGTGTCCCTGACTTGGTTTACCCATCTGTAAAATGGTTAAAAATAGTCCCTTCTTTGCAGAGTTGTTGTGAGGGTTAGATGAGATAATGCAAGTAAAGTGACTTGCATAGTTTCTAACAAAAAGTAAATACTCAATATTATGTTGTTAATAATGTTAGTGGTTGCCATTGCTATTTTAAATGAAATAACAAGGCAAACAAGGCCCTCTGATATTTCTAACTGCCATTATCACAAATGTAAATGTGGTCAGAATTGGGGCTTCTTATTGTAGACTTAGTATATATGTAAATAATTCTAGAACAATCCTATGCCTGGGCCATAGTAGGCACTTATATAAATACTGGTAGATGAATGGCTGTGTGAGTAGATTGAACATTTCCCTTTCCTCCGTGAACCTGACATCTCAGCCTCTAAGGTTTTTTGCTTTGTTTTGCCTTACTATTTCAGGTCAGTTTGGCGGAGGGAGGTTGTTTATGCCATCACTAGGTCTTGCTGTATCTAATGTAGTCTTGATCTGAATCTGTTAGAAGTAGCTAAAAGAAGTCATAGTCAGTTGGCTTTAGATTAAAACATATGAAGTGGGGAAGCTGGGATGGCTCAGTGGGTTAAGCGCTCATCTCACAGCCTCGGGGGCTGAGGATCAAATCCCAGCCCCGGCCTGTGCGGACCCATATGCCAAACTGGGGCATGCCTCCCGTGCGGGAGGCCCCCAGCCCAGCTCCCGCCCCATGCAGCCCCTGCCCACCCACATGGAATGAAACCATGTCAAAAACCGTACAACTGTGGAGATTGCTCTGGGCCCTCCCCCTTCTCTCTGTTTCTCTCTGTCTCTGTCAAAAACAATAAAATAAATCTTTAAAACATATGAAAGGTTTGGGGAAACATGTTGTTAAATAGGAAAATAGGACATTATTTCTTTGGATTGAAATGGCTTGTGTGTACTGGAGTTTGGATTACCTGCTCTATGGGCAAACTGGCAAAATTTTAGTTAGCATTTTCCCTCATTCAATTTACCCTGCTTAAAGCTCATTATCATCTTAATAGTTTAAAATTAATTTTACTATTAGCCAAAACAAAATTTAATAAGGAAGGTAAACCTTGAGCCTCTACTCTTGCTCAAATGTATTCCAAAGTAAAATAGTAGTTTTATGTTATGAGTTGCTCTCAAATATTGAAAGTGATGCCTTGGATCATTTAAACAGATATACACTTTAAAAAAGAATTGTAATACTATAATAAATTAACAAGATTTTAGTAGAAAAAATTGCCATTAATTTCAAAGGGGAGCAGAACTGTGTTTATTTATTCATTCATATACTTACAATAGGTTATTTATTAAATTTCCTTTCCTCTTACTACAGCTCTTAGTTCAAACTTTAATCTTCGGTTTCCTATGGAGCAAAGATGTAATGGCAACACTGGAACTCATGGCACTAGAATGTAGCCACATCAGAATATACCGGAATCTGCACCTTTATGTGCATCCATAACTCTTTGCTTATAGCATTTATCGTTTATTGGTTGTATGTAACTTGTTTGGTTATTTGTGTACCTGTCCATAAGATAGCTCTCAGAACTCCTGCTGACTGAGAGACTGCCTTGCTGGAAGAAAAGAAGGGAGGAAGAGAGGGAGGGAGGGAAGAAGAATGGAAGGAAGGAAGGGAGGGAAGGAATATTAGTATGGAGCTAGAGTCAGAGAAATGGGCCTAGGTATTCTATTGTTATTATACTCTCCCTCCTCTATGTACCACCCTCATGGCTGCTCTTTTATTTCTCTGTCCCAGTTCTTTTTAAATATTTATTTTTATTGTTTTTGACAGAGAGAGAGAGACAGAGACAGAGAGATAGAGAGAAGGGGAAGGGCTCAGAACAGTCTCTATAGCTTTACGCCATCGGTTTTCTACGTAGTTTCATTCCACAGGTGGGCATGGGACTGTGCAGGGCAGGAACTGGCCGGGGGACTCCTGCATGGAGCTCGCCCCAGTGAGAACTGAACTGGGAGTAAATCCAGTTCAGCACATGCATCTGCACGGGCCGGGGCAGGAACTTGATCCTGAGACCCCAGGGCTGTAAATGATCGCTCGACCTGCTGAGCCATCCTTACCTTCCCCTTCCCTATTTCTTGATGATCCTCGATTTAAAAGGAAGTGATTTCAAGAGCTCTTCTTTGTTGACATGAATGGATTCAGTAATTTGAATTCCCATCAGTTAGTAATAATATAGTCAATTGTTTTTATTGTAGGGTTTAAAGTAGGCTAAATGGAATAATTATCATGTCTATCATATATAGTCTTGTCCATCTTCCTTTTTCAAAGTTCAGTTGTATGTTTCTGTCAGCCTCAATCAGTAAAATCTTCTGGAGATGTAAAAAGTGAATATAAACATTGCTTTCTCTCTATACTCTAACTTTTCCTTTTATCTATAGGAGCAAAAAGTACTAATTTTGAAGCTATATTTATTTTTTGCCCCAAAGAGTATATCAAATAATGTATGGTGACACCCAATGAAATAGAATTTTTGAAATCGCTTTTGCAAGTACTCTTCTCTGACTCCAAAAGATACTTAATTCAATGCATTCTTTCTGATTTTAATAGCATCGCTCACTAGCATGAGGGACAAAAACATTTGCTTTGTATTTTACTGTTTCAAAATAGAGTTTTCCTGATAGATTATCTTGTTGTCGGTCTTAATATTTTAGGGGAAACATGTTAATTTAATTTTGTTAGAAATTATATTTCCTTCTTTGAATAGATAGTAATCATATGACTTAAAATTTTAAAGGTTCAAAGGAGTATATAAAGATTTCTCTCTCCTGCCCTTCTCTCCTAGCCACCTAGTTCCTGGAGGCAACCACTGTGTTTGGAACACTCTTCCAGACATATTCTCATACTGGTTTTTGACAGAGCTCATTTAATCTAAGCAGACATTTGGCTCAGCACCTAAACATCAAATTCAGTTATTTCCTAAAGGAGACCTTTCATCCTACTGGCCATTTGCTATATAAATTGATTCACAAAATGGAAAAAATTAGTACAATTAAACTGCCATTTGAATGAGCTTGATAGATTGGCAAAATTGCTGAGATTAATTTACATAATGTTTAAAAGAAAACCAATTGCTACAGTGTGCAGATGGCAACCTTTAAAAAAAATAAAGCAGTGTCTTTTCTAGGGTTTGTCTGTCAGTGGATGACTTATTCTCTAGGGAATTCTTTGTTGTTTAATCATGTTGTATGGGAAATGTGAAGTTAGGCTTCAAATCCAATCCCACAGTGACCGTTCTTTCATCTCCACATCTTTCTGCATATTTTTAGCAATAACACTGTCCTTAGCCCGAATTTTAAACCTTCTTAGAGCTGCTTAGTAGGTTTATACATGTTTGCCTCACTTCATTCTTTTCTGTGCTGCAGCCCATCAAGGTCCCAGCATGTAAGCACAGTTACAGCATAACGAATTAATTCTAAGAGTCATGGTTGGATATACCCATGTCTGGGAACAGCATTCCTATGTGGGCCTTTCCATTCAATGCAATTTGTTGAACTGTATCACCTGCCTTACTACTAATGGATCATTTGCTTGGATATGGGAATTGATTCATTAAACAGAAATTTAAACAGGTATTTAATGAAAATGGACTTTCTTTGATGATGGAAGTCTGTCTTAGACTCCTCTAAAGGATATTTATTTATGAGGTGATCATGAAGGAAGGTATATTGCCCCACCCATAATGAGACCTCTATCTGAGGATCGTGAAGGGTGTTATAATGAAGATATAAGGCAAGGTATTCTCCTCAGGGTACATGCTATGGCTCCATGATAAGGCAATTTTCTAATGATGGTTTTTGGGTGTTTCTTGGTGCTAATCCTACTTCACTAGGATTCAACAAGGACTTACCTTATACTAAACTACATTACACACTTAGGGCAATGTTCCAGGTTTTATTAATATCTAGTTTATTTTATTAGTTTTATTAATTTATACTAAAAAATGTACTAATAAGAACAGTGTTTTTATTTTTCATTAAAAAGTACTGTAACTAGGCAACCAGGAATTTGATTAGAATCTGCTGTTTGCTTGACACAACAATTCTTGCCCTCAGGCCTCGAACCAACAAGGTTAGAGACTCCAGTGATAATGTTAAGCAGTTCAAGAATTAAATAATCTGTGTTAATACATTATTTTCCCAGTGTGCTTCACATTGAGACTTTTCCTACTTATTACTCATTTTAAACACCATACTTCTTTAAATGAGTTACCTGAAATACGGTCTCTTCTAAACACAGGCTTGTATATCATAGATGCAGAACAAGTTTCTCTGTGTCCAACCTGTCTTTGGGTATAAGTGAGAACTAATTTTAATAAAAATTTAGGGGAAGCCAGGATGGCTCAGTGGGTTAGGTGTTCACTTTGCAGCCCTGGGGACGGAGGATCGAATCCCGGCCCCGGCCCGTGCGGACCCATACGCTGAACTGGGGAGTGCCCTCAGTTCAGTTCTCGCAGGGGCGAGACCCCGGCCCAGTTCCTGCCCTGTGCAGCCCCGCCCACCTATGGAATGAAACTATGTGGGAAAACAAATGATGTGCAACTATGGAGACTGTTCTGGGCCCTCCCCCTTCTCTCTGTCTGACTCTGTATCTCTCTCTCTCTCTCTCTCTCTCTCTCTCTGTCAAAAACAATAAATAAATCTTTAAAAAAAAAATTTAGAATTGTATACAAAATATTGGTGTTTTACTTCTGGTATCTATTCTCTTAATAAACTTCATCACTTTAAGACGGTGCAGTGAAAATTCTATGGTCAGATATTCTTGGTTTATGGCATTTAAAATTTCCTAATTATGTTTTGCGCTATAATACAATGTTATTTGTTATATTAATTATAAGATGCTTATCTCAGAAGCTTGTATACTGAGATAGTAATGACAGAATGAATAGAGAGCTATTGACTTGTCTAATATACTCTTATATAGGAGCAGTAACAGAAAGAAAGGGTCTTGGAATAGAATTTAAACTCTAAGTATCTTAGGTTACTATTTGTCCCTAAGATTAGCGCACATGCAACAGTTATTAATATGTAATTTCTTTAAAGGTGAGAAATGTATTTTTTCATTCAGTTTAGCAGTATCTTTAGGTATTTAAATCCCCCCAAATTTTGTCTCAAACAACCTAATTTTGAAAACTAATAGGAGAATGGCTATTTTATTTTCTTACTATGATTTCAGGTGGTTTATGTTTAAATAATTATTCCAAAAATTACTTTAGGACTGACAGCTAATGAGTCAGTGGAACAGTTCTACTTCTGACTCATGGAGAATCTGGTATCAGTCATTTGACTCATCTGCTTCTCTCTTTTAGAAAATGTCACAATAAATATATCATAATGTGCTTGTGAAATGCTTGAATGCTCATATAAAAGATGCCAGAAAATTACAGGTTTAGAGAATCTTATTTTAAAAATATAGTTTTATAAAACTTTAGGCAGATGTTTTAGTTTTATTAGTAGATCAATTCTGTAATAACTTATTTATGTGGGGGAAAAAATCCCCACTTCCCCTCCAAATGAAATATCTTGTTAAAATGTTTTATAGCTTCTTTATGCTTCTGGTCATTAGGTTAAATGCAATAATTTGAAAGAAACAAACATTCAGTACTGGATAAAATTTTTTTCCTAATTAAGTTTAGAAATTTATACAATATCCAGACCCTACCACAAATTAAATTAATTAAATCAGTTGCTTATTCCACTTTGGTTAAGTAGAATTAAACCTGTCTGCAGCATAATTTTTTAAAGATTTACCAATGTCAGTCTCCTAAGACAGACTATTTCCATTGAACAGAAAGAATGGTACAATATGTAAATAATATGCTTTTATCAGAATAACTGATAACTTTAATAATATTTTATTTTTAGAGCAGTTTTAGATTTATGGAAAAATTGAGACAATAGCTCAGAAAATCCCCATATACCTCACACCTAGTTTCCCTTATTATTAACTTCTCCCATTATTAGAGTACATTTGTTAAAGTTAATGAACCAATATTGATACATTATTATTATTAACTAAGAGAAGTTCATGGTTCACTCAGATTTCTCAGTTTTATCTAATGCCCTGTTTCTGTTGCAGGATCATGTTAAAATACCACATTACATTTAGTCACTATATGTCCTTAAGGCTATGATACTTTCTCAGACATTTCCTTATTTTTGATGACTTTGACAGTTTTGAGGACTACTAACTAGTCAGGTAGTTTATAAGATGTTCCTCTATTGCAGGGGCGGCCAACTTTTCTGTATATAAGATCTACTTTTTATCTTAAAAGTGTGTCGCGATCGACTTGTTGTCATAGGCGTAGTCTAAGGGGAAAGAAGGGGTGTGAAATGCATACTATGTTTATACACTGTGTTTCAGTATAAGGTGCATTCCAGCAAGGTATGGGTAGATAAGTAAAATATATGTTCAAAACTATTTTTTATTTTTTAAATCACTTATTAAGTTTTCGAGATATAGGCTCATGAAGAAAATAAATTTCCAGACCCAACTTTTGATAG
>PVKE010014642.1:0-34620 GCA_004027555.1 Craseonycteris thonglongyai | reverse complement strand
CGGGGGGACAGTTGTGGGGGGAGGTGGGAGTGGGCACTAGATATAAGGTGATGGAAGGGGAGCTGATACTGAGTGATGGGCACATAATACGATGCATGAATGATGTGAGGTGGACTTGTACATCTGTAAACTGTCTAATTGTTACCAACCAATGTAACCTCATCAAATTTAACAATAAATTAAAAAAAAAAAAAAAATATTTGTTGAGTGAATCAATAAATAATTGTCCATTCTTGACTTCAGCAGACACACAACTAAACATTAGTGGGTTTTAGTTTAACTATTACAAGATAAACTTTGACACTGATTTTAATGAAATTCATACCTTTGGAAAGTTAATGTCTTCCCTGATACAAAGAAAAGATCAGCCTTTCTTGGCATTCAGAATTGTTAAAAATGGCAACAAAAACAAATGAAATTTGAACACCTTGGAATAAGGAGGGTTAGAAAGAAATCTAAATGGCTAAATTGCAAACGCAAGTTAAAAAAATCAATTCAAAGCTTCCTGATACTAATAAACCACAGAATGTTTCAGAACAATGATTTTGCCATACTGTATTGGCATAAATTACAAGTAATCTTTCCTGTGGGGCCAAAATAGAAACTATTCCAGATGCAGGTCAATGAATGAAGTTCACTGTCAGCAGGCTTTGGTACCTCAAAAAGGATCAGACTTCATGCACCTATTACAGCCAGCATTCCAGCAAAAGATGAGACAATGCAGGGAGGTTAAATGTTTACCCATCACATTCTAATCATCTTGAGGTTAAGGGCTATATATCTCTTGCATGTTTATTTTTATTTTAGTTCTTTAAAGATTTTTTATTTTATTGTTTGAGAGAAAGATAGGGATAGAGAAAGGGGAAGGGCCCAGAGTAGTCTATATAGTTGTACATCATTAGTTGTGACATAGTTTCATTCCACACATTTGGATGTGGGGCTGCACGGGGCGGGAACTGAGCTGGGTGCCTCCTTCATGGGAGGGGAGAACCTTTGCCATCATCCCGGTGGTTACCAACTACGCTTCAATTCAGCATATGGGTTTGCACAGGCCGAGGCCAGAATTCAATCCCCAGACCTCACGGTTGCAAGGCAAGCGCTCAGCCTGCAGAGCTACCCTGACATCCCCTCATGCATGTTTATACCCCAGCCCAAAGCCCTGCACTTTGCCAAATGTGGACAGATATCCCGTTTTTCAAACGTCCACTTTCAGCTACTTTGCTTTTACAAAAGACCTATGTTAGAGGAAGCAGGGATGGCTCAATGGGTTAAGCACTTGCTTTGCAGCCCCAGGAACTAAGGATTGAATCCCAGCCCCAGCTGAACTGGGGTGTGCTTCCCAAGCAGGAGGCCCCCAGTTCAGTTCCCGCCCTGCATGGCCCCCACCCACCTGTGTGGAATAAAACCATGTCGAAAACTGATGATGTACAACTATGGAGACTGCTCTGGGCCCTCCCCACTTCTCTCTGTCTCTCTCAAAAACAATACAATAAATCTTAAAAAAAAAAAAAAGACCTACTTCAATACCTATTTTTGCTAACCAAAAGAAATCCAAAGAGGATTTTTGCTTTTACAAAAATGGGCAAAAAGCATAAACAGTGTTCAGTGTTTGTTTTGCAATGGGCCCTTATTATAGGCAGGACATACCCCAAGCAGCACAGCAGAGTGGCCCCACTAAGCTCCTTCCCTGGGAACTGTACTCAGCATCAAGACACACTTTGAACTGTCTGTGAGCAACTGTGCTTTATCTCAATTTATTTTGTGCATCAGTCAGCAAGATGTGTTCTAAGGTAATTCTCTTTACACCAACCATTTCAGTTTACAAAAGGTTTTACAGGAACACTTTAGTTTCAGATAGTGGGGGTGGGGTGGGAGTTGGGGGAGAACCTGTACTTGATGGATGAATGATCCCTGGTGATCAACACCTCCAAGTTATATATCCATAGAAGTAACCATTAACCCAATTACTTAATGCAGTTTAATATTTTCAGTACAATTTTTGAAAGCAAAACAATTCCCATAGCTACAGATTCTCTATTATGAGATGTTAAAACTATTGTCCCAAATCTAGCTATCTTGATCTTTTCTGAAAGAAAAGGCAACTAAATGCCAGACAGACTAAACAGAATATTCAGTGCCAGAATTATCACTTTCCATTACTTATTAATTTCCAAAGGATTAAGGTACCCTCACAGTGGAGAGATCTGCTAAACATCATTTTCACCAAATAATTAAATTTATAAACTGATGGGTAAATGTCTCCTGATATTATGCACTAGAAAGTGGGTAACATCACCTATGTAGGTAGTAGTATTCTGACCAAAAACGTTTAATCTGAATGTAATCATGAAAAACAGATAAATTTAGATTGTAGGACATACTAAGTAACAATTAGCTTAGACTCTTCAAAAATGTCAATCTCAAGAAACTGAAACAAAGATGGAGAACTGTTCTAGACTGAACCAGACTAAAGAGACATGACAACTAAATCGAATGTGTGATCCTTGATTAAATCCCAAAATTTAAAAGAAAATGGAAAAAATTACAAATGACATTATTTACGGTAGATAACTGGGCAAATTGAAATAAGACTCATACATTAGATATAATAGTCTATCTATGTTAAATTTCTTGGATGTGATAAAGTTTTTGACTATGACAGAAAATGTACGGTACTTGTTTTAAAAGATCTATGCTGAAGAATTAGGCATCAAGTGCCAACATTTCTGTAACTTCCTTTCAAATGGCTCTGCATACAGTAAAAATATTAAGTGTGCATTTTTATACTTAGAGAAAGCAAAAGAATCAAAATATAAATAATGAACCTTAAGTAATGGGTATCCATTATACTATCATTTCCATTTTTTCAGTAGGTATTCATTATACTATCAATTTTTCAGTAATTTTGAAAGTTTTCAAAATAAGACATGGGGGAAAAAAGGAAACAAAAACAGATTAAAACAAAAACAGGTCCGGTAGTGCCTACAGACTGCATGGATATTTCATTTTTTGGACATTTTCTCCAGAATTCCATATATTTCTATTCTCATTGTCAAATGTGAACTTAGGAATTTATGAAACAAAGCGATGTGCCAGATTGTCATTTTGGGCATGATTTCAGGCTAACATCTGCATCTGCCCCATTATCAGCTATTTCACAAACCTGCGGGGGAAAATACTAGTCAGGTAATACACAGCAAGTTCCTGGTGTCCACTGAATGGCGCTTGGCAGTCACTACCCAATGGATGAAAAAAATCACAGGTGCCTTGTTTATGAGTGCAGCCAGTAATCCAATCCTCCTTCCATTGTAGGTCGCAGGCCCTGTTCTCGCATTGTTTACTAAGTCAAGACACCAGTCAGCTTTGCTGAAGAGCCCAACCTCACCTCTCAATTGCCACTGTTCTCAGTCTTCTTGCCTTTCCATGTCCAACACACATTATCTGTGCCCTTCCCTCAGAGCCTAGCCTTCCCAATTTCTCCTCCTCGGCTTTCGAAGCACGATTGCTTTCTATCTTATACTACGAATTTGAAAAACCCTTATATCAGGCCCACAAGAAGCTGCGCCAAAGGTCTCGAATGCATGAGTGGGAGACACGGCAACAGGTCTCAGAAAGTGATTCCTAGAAAGAGAAGCTGGTGGAGTGGGTGGATTTGGACCGAGGTGCGGATCAGCAGACAACCTACCGGCGCAGAGGGACAGGGGGAGACTACAAACAAAGGGAGTGAGTTCCAACTCCCTCAGCCTGGCCGGGACAATTAGGTGTCCTCGCTGCGAAAGCCGAGAGGCTGGAACAAAAAGGGCCAGGCCATCCTGAGCCCCAAATTAAGTAGGCTATGACCGTATCCCGCGCCCCAGACAGAGAGGGACGACCGCTTCCAGGGCTCTGTCGACTTCAAGTGTGACCCGGGGACGTTTGGAAACTCCGAAGAGCAAGACCAATTCGGGTGGGGGCCGAGCTCCCTTCACTGAGGGGTACACCCGTGGCCTAGCCCTCCGACCTCGCCTCAGCACCCAGTCCAAGGGTCCAGAGAGGAAGCGACGGGGGAAGGGGCTAGGACATCCAACTCCCTGCTGAGGGAGCGGGACCCTCCTTCCAGGAGGAAAACGGCCACTACCGAGAGGGAAGCAGGACCCCGCCTGCACTTGGGGAAAAGGGTACATACACCGCCCGAGAGCTTCCGCGGCGGGACGCGCAGGCGCGGGGCGGGCCCGGGGCCGGTACCTGGGAAGGAGCAGAGAGAGGCGGAGTTGGGGCACAGGGTCCCGTTGCCCACCCGCGGCACAACCTTCAGGCTGAGGATCTGCTGCAAGAGCCCGGCTGACCCTCCGCTGCCGCCGCTCCCCTCGTGCTCCATCCCGCCGCCATTCACCGCAGAGAGATGGGGACGATTGCTCCAAGTGCTGCTGTGGCTCGCTCTCACGGCCCGCTCACCTCCCCGCACCTCCGCCGCCTCAGCGTCACCTTCGGCCTGGGCCTCTTCCCCCACCCCAACGGCCCTATCAAGTGATGGTTCCTTCCTCCAATCAGAGCATGCCGCAGATGGTCGAGGCGGGGCGAGAGTTGTTCCCACCCCTCACGTTGCGTAAGGTTCACAAACACAACACCCACGGGCTGCGCCCCCTACCGGAGAAGCTTCTTCTGCTCCGGTAAGGGGCGCTCTTGCTCTGCCCTCTGCAACATCACCTGTAAGAAAGTAGGGGAATTGCATTCGCCCCACTAGATCAAAATGTAGATTTAAAACGAATCTGGCAATGAGAATAAGGTGGTTCAGCAGACAAGTGAAGGAGGCTGGTAGACAAAGCAGCAATAACTTTAATATTTGGAGGGAAAACGATTTTTTGAAAGCTTAATTTAAATTTAAAAGCTTTGTGTAGAAAATATATGATAGTTTCCTTTTAATTCAAGAACATTAGCAAGATTGATTTTTAGAGTTCCCTCTAGAAAGCCTTTGTTTTGGAAGGTTTTTTTCTTTTTTTGTTAAATGTATTGGGGTGACATTAATTGATATCAATTACATTGTTTCCAGGTGTACAATTCTACATTACATTGTCTATACATCGCATTATGTGCTCACCACCCAGAATCAGCTCACTTTCCATCACCGTGTGTTTAATTCCCACTCCCTACTCCCCCCCCCCATCTTTCTCACCCACCTCCCCCCTTACCCTCAGGTAACCACTAAACTCTTGACTGTGTCCATGAGTCTTTGTTTCTGTGTTCCTTTCAGTTTTATATTCCACCTATAAGTTAAGTCATATGTTTCTTGATTCTTTCAGTCTGACTTACTTCACTTAAGATGTTTTCAAGGTCCGTCCGTGTTATCATAAATTGCTGTATTTCATTTTTTCTTTTTGCTGAGTAGTATTACATTGTATAAATGTACCACCACTTCTTTATCCAGTCATCTATCGGAGGACACTTTGGTTGATTCCACGACTTGGCCACCGTGAACAGTGCTGCAATGAACTTTGGGGTACACGTATCTTTGTGGATTAAGGTTTTCAGGTTTTTGGGTAGATACCCAGGAGAGGGATTGCTGGGTCATATGGCAATTACATTCCTAGTTTTTTGAGAAATCTCCATACAGCCTTCCACAGTAGTTGTACCAATTTACATTCCCACCAGCAGTATATGAGGGTTCCTTTTTGTCCACAGTCTCTCTAGCACTTGTTATTCCTTGTTTTGGAAGTTACAACTGGGATTTTTAAATTAACCAAGAAACTTTTCTAAAAAATAGTAAGTATAAAAAATAAAATCAGAGGGATGCCAGGATAGCTTAACAGCTTGAGGGCTTGCCTTGCAACCACAAGGTCCGGGAGTCGGATCCCAGCCCTGGCCCATGTAAACCCATATGCTGAACTGCAGCGTAACTGATAACCGCCAGGATGGCTGAAAAGGTTCTTGCTTTCCATATGGGAGTCCCCCAGTTCAGTTCTGCCCCTCAAGGCCCCAAATCTACCTATGTGGAATGAAACTATGTCACAATTAATGATGTACAACTTTGGAGACCGCTCTGGGTCCTCTCCCCTTCTCTCTGTCTCTCTGTTGCTGTCTCTGTCTCTTGCTCTTACCTCTCAAACAATAAAATCAATCGTAAATAAAGTCATGAAGTATTTAACAATGCTGTCTTGGTACATTTCCCAGACTAGCTGAGTGTATAAGAAGTGGAAGAAACCAATTATTTTAAGGTTATATAACAGCCAATTGTATCACATTAGGAAACATGATTTTGAATTCAATGTTAGTCAAACTGCAAATTGAGATATAAAAAAAGACACACTTTCAGGATTCAGACAATGTGTTTCATGTGCCTTTTCTAAGGAAGCTGAGTATGTCCTCCAGTGAAATTAAAGAGTGATAACCAAGAAAGAGAAAGATGTGCAACACAAGAAATGGTGGATTTAACCAGGAGGGTTTGACTAACTTCTGTGCAGTAGTCCTAGCAGCTACTTAAGATTAGAACAGAAGGAAGAATGTCCTCAGAAAGAATAATGTAATTAATTTCAAGCTATAGACAAAGGGGTTAAGAAGCTCAAATTTTTAATAAAATTTTTAAAAAAGATTTATGTTATTGTTTGAGAGAAGGTGTGTATATGAGAGAGTGGGGGAGAAAGAGAGGGAATGGGGAGGGCCCAGAGCAGTCTCCACAGTTGTACATCATTAGTTGTGACATAGTTTCATTTCACACAGGTGGATGTAGGGCCGTGCTGAACAGGAACTGAACTGGGGGCCTCCATATAGGAGGCAAGAACCTTCACTGCCAAATCAGTGGTTATTGGTTACACCACAGTTCAGCAAAAGGGTTTGCATAGGCCAGGAGCTGGATTTGATCACTGGACCTCGCGGTTACAAGGCATGCACTCAACCTGTTGAGTTATAATGGCATCCCAAGCAGCTCAAAAATTTTTTTAAGTTTATTTTATTGTTTCTGACATGGACAGAGAGAGACAGAGAGAAGGGAGAGGGCCAGAGCAGTCTCCATAGTTGTACATCATCAGTTTTTGATGTGGTTTTGTTCCACACAGGTGTGTGTGTGTGGGGGGGGGCCTGGACTGGTGGCCTCCTGCATGGGAGGCACACCCCCTTGGAAGCTCAAATGTTTACTGGCAAGGTGAAAAAGGTATGTACCTGTTTTCTTCTCTCAGTGGGAAACAAACTGAAAAGTAATACAAACTCCAGGAAAAACACAAACCTGCAAGAAAATTATGAAACAAATATAAAGCAAACTTTTGTTTGTTTTAGAAATACAACCCCCTACTTGTTTCACTTATACTGAAATGCAGAACTCTACAACTTTTAGAAATCAATGTTGAATATCTTTATGGTCTCAGGGGAGTGAATGAGTTCTTAAACTAGATACAAAAAACAAAGACTATAAAGGAAAGGATTGATAAAATTAACTACTTTAAACTGAGAACTGTATTATTTAAGAGTTATCATTAAAAAAAATGTAGAAAAGCAAGCCACGAAGTGGGAGAAAATATTTGCAATACATATAGCTGACAAAAGAGTAGTATTCAGAATATATAAAGCAATCCTAAAAATCAATTATTGACAAAGACAAAAGACTTGATTAAGCACTTCATCAAAGAAAAAAATACAAATGGCTAACATAAGTAGGAAAAGATGCTTAATCTCCTTATTAATCAGTGAAACACAAAGTGAAGTCACAGTGAGATATCATTTGTCAATTTCCCAATAGCCCAAAATTTAAAAGTCTGAGAATGCCAATTGTTAGCGAGGTTGTAGTAGAGCAACTGGAACTCTGGGGATATAAGTTAATATAGCCATTTTGGAATAATGTTTAATGAAGATGCTCATAATCCAGCAATTTCACTCCCAGGTGAATATCCTATAGTATTTTGTACCAGGAGATAAATACAAGATTGTCCCTAGTAGTCCTGTAACAGCAAGTAACTGAAAACAAGCTGAGGTCCATCAAGAAAAGAATGGATAAATAAAATTGTGGTATAATTTTCAATAAAATACTATTTACTAGTGGAAATAAATGACCTAAAGATGCAAATAACAACATGATGAATCCCAGGAATATAAAGTTTGAGGGGAAAGTCTTAAGTTGCAGAAGAAAACCCCAGTGTGATTCAATATAAATCTAGTTCAAAAACTTGCAAAACTAGCAATATACTAATTTCAGGATATTAAAATAGGGAGTAAAATTATAATGAAATAATTATTTAACTGTGTACTTTTTCTATTACATTATTATTTTTAATATCTGACATACTACATGTGTATGACATTATGTTTAATTTTTCAACTAAGGAGGACAATAGAGCAAGAGTGGCCTTGAATACCCTCTGTCTCACTGCAAGTAAAAACCAAAGTTCTCACCAAGGCCTGCAGGGTCCTACGTGATCTGACCCCCCTCGCTCGTACTTTGTCATCTTCTAGCACTCTACCCTCCTTGCACACCAGACCCGCTAGCTCCTTGCTGTTTCTAATATGCTAGACACTTTCCCTCCTGATTTTTGTATTACCTGTTTCCTCCTCCAGGACACTCTATCTTAATTAACTGCCTCACCTCCTTTAAGACTTCGCTCAAATGTCACTTTCTCAGTGAGACCTACCCTGATGAGCCCATTAAAAATTGCAACCAACACTCTACACACATACATTTCTAATCCTCGTGATATTTCCCTACTTTTGCCTTTAGCATGGAGGACTTGAAGACTTGGATCAGAATAGCACCAGAATTGCAGAGCCAACCGAATTCTCCAGTCTTACCCGCGACGGAGAAAATACTCAATCAGCTGAAGGACTTGCCACCCAATCTGTGGTAGTTGTTTCAGTTTCTACGTGGTTGGACAATCCCTCCCATTTCAACAGCACTCCTCCACCCTCCTGAGGGTACCAAGGCCTTTTTGCTCCAGAGGTTTTTTGTTGGTTTGTTTTAGGCTTATTTTTAGAGCAGTTTTAGGTTTTTCAGTGAAATTGAGAGATTGCCCATATACCCCCTGCCCTCACACATTCACAGCCTCCTCCATTATCAACTTTACTCACCAGAACAGTACATTGGATACCAGGAATGACCCTGCATTAACACATAACCACCCAAAGTCCATAGTTTAACTTAGAGTTCAGTCTTGATGTTGTACATTCTATGGGTTTGGACACATATATGACATGTATCTATTATAATATCATACAGAGTATTTTCACTGCCTAAAAATCCTCTGTGCTCCACCTATCCATCCCTCTCCTCCCCATTCTCAACCCCTAGCAACCACTAATCTTTTTACTGTCTCTACAGTTTTTGCCTTTTCCAGAATGTCATATAGTTGGAATCATACAGTTTGTAGCTTCTTTAGATTGGTTTCTTTCACTTAGAAATATGCATTTCAGGTTCCTCCAATTCTTTTCAAGGCTTGATAGCTCATTTTTAAAGCACTTTATAACATTCCATCAGGTAGGTAAAAATAAAAATGATTGACTTAACGCTGTACAAATGGGGGTGGCAGGGTGGAGACATCGATAAGAGACAGTGACAAGGGCATTCTTGACAACCATTCCAGAGAGAATAAATTGGTACTCCATTTAGAGCTATTTGGCAGTTTAACACTTCAAACACCAATGCTCTTTGATCCAGCAGTTCAGCTATAGACACACAAACTTAGTCAACCTAGTAGCTGGGATTTCCAGAAGTATGTTTTTGTCAAGGAAACTTGATTCTGAGGGGATCAACAAGGAGTCAAGGCTCCTTGAGCCATGGCCCAATCCCTCAGTCTTTCTCTGTTTCTGATTCTTCATCTTGTACTTAACTCCTATTCCTCCTTCATTTATTTCAAACCAAATGTTTCCTTCTAAAGAGGTCTTCCTGATTCTATACTAAAGTGGGCCACCCTCTACCCACTTAGTTTTTTCTTGGAGCACAATCAACATTTAAAATTGTGTGTTTATCTGTGGGACTACTTATATAGGGTCTGCACTCCCTGGAGGAGCAAGGGTTGTGACTGCTTTGTCCCCTTCTATCTCTCCAGAGCTTGGCACTAAAAATGAAAACACTCAAGTAAGTACTGCCTATCTGTCCTGAGACCTGACCTGGGTTCACCCCAAGGCCAAGGGAACTCATCTAGAGGCTTGCCAGAATGCCCCAAATACAAGGACCAAAGTCTGGAAGCCAGTTATCCCATCCTGGGAGCTTGGAAGTCAGGTAAGAATGGATGAATTATATAGCAAAGGCCACCAGTTGTGGCCATCAACACAATCCGTGACCTAAGCAGAGGCAAATAAAACTTGTGGGATGCCACATCAGTCTGGGCTCTGACACTCCCTTCCCCCACACAAAAAATAGCCTTCTTGGATCTTGCTTGGGATCAGTGTCTCCCTGCTTTTAGCCTCTGGCATCATGAACCTCTCGCTCATCCTTCGCCTAGGACTGGTCCTAGACTGACACCTCCACTGGACAGTACAACTCCGTTCAGGCAGGGTCAGCAGGCTGCTCTTCTCCCCAGTGGCCAGCAGAGGGTGGAGGACAGGGAGAGGCATGCTGGGAGGAAAGGAGCTAGTGGCAGGGACCCCAATACCCCAGCCAATTGCTCACCACACCCCTCAACGTTCTGGTTCTTGAGATGCTTGTAGCCAAATGCCAAGACAGCTCCTGATACCCAGAGATCTGTGTCATCGCCAGAGAGGAATGATCTGGCTTTCCAAGACTTTGGTGTTTTGTTTTGTTTTTGCTGCATGCCCATTTTGGTTTACCTGTTAGGAGTGTAAGTGTTGAAGTCAAAGAGGTGAGTTTGACTCCTAGCCCATACATTAAACTGTATATGACTCTAGCCTTTCTACCCTGCAGAGTTCCCATTAATAAATCTGGGGTTTTAAATACCTTCTCCACGATACTATGAGCAGGGGCCGATCTAGGTTTTATGGAGCCTGAAGCTCCTATAGATCCTCAAATGAATCCTGAAACTTCAGCTCCAAGGTCAATATACCTCTGGTCCCTGCAAGAAACGGAGCAGAAAATGCCACACACGCCACCCCCACCCCTTACCTTGCTCTTTGTAATGAAGATGTGGGCCTACAATCCAGGTCCCACCAATCTAAGGCCACACTCAGGCTGAGAACCAGAAGCTAGCAGAACCCCTCCTGGTGGCTGATGGATACAGTGAGGGCCACTACCCATTTCCAGAGGTAATGGGCACAGTTCTGGTGGCAACGGTCAGTCCCCAGAACAACTCTGTGCCCCAGTGAAATCTGGGGCATTCTATTTGCATGGTTTCAAATCTGCTGACTTGACATTCCTGAAGGTTTTGAGAGCTTTTTCTTCTTTATTTTAATTAGTTTACTGAGCACTTGCTGGCTCTCACTTTTGAGCTCAGCACTGAGCCCTCTCTACAGATCCAGCACCCCTTTAATAAATAAGACTTGGCTTCCAGAGCTAAGTATTGTAGCTTGCAGTTAGAAATCTTACTCTGCTCTCCAAGGCCTGGCCCAGAAAGACCAAGAGAAGGCAGAACCACCCCAGAGCCTTGTTTTCTCTCAAACTCTTAGTAAGCCTGATGTAGTTACATTCACCCTGTGACCTGCCCTCCCAGCACTGATCCTGCTGCCAGTCTCTTGCTCTGCCACACGCTCTGCCTGGCTTGCTGCCCAGGCTTCCCCAGCTTTTTCCACCTTCTACCTTTTCTCCTGCCTCCCTCCAGGCTTATCCAAGAGGCTCTCGAGATTCTGAACTTTAGGCCTAGAGCTCACTGCTTCCTGTATCCCCCAGCTGTGGCCCCAGCTATGGCTGCTTGCTCTTCCCTGGGGCAAATAAGATGGGGAAACTGGACACTTCTTTGTCCAGGAAACAGGTGTCTGTAGGCCTGATTTACTCTCTCCTCACTGCAGCCCCAGAGCAAAACCTCCCTCCTCCCTTCATCGTCCTTATTGTGTGACCTTGGACAAGTCCTTTCACTTTTTTGTTTTGCTTGTCAAACTTTATAGGCTGTAAGCTCTAATCTGTATCACACAGGTTAATTTTTATGTTTATTTCTGTAGGTAGGATCTTTCCTGTCAGGACAAATCAACGGTTCACTTTACCTGGGCAGGTGATGGGGGTTTGTGGGCTCCTGGGAGATGGGGCAGAAAGAGGCTAATTGGGGGAACTGCACATTAAGATCCATCTTGTCTGATTTCTTTTTTTCTTTTTAAAGATTTATTTTATTGATTTTTGACAGAGAGAAACAGAGACAGAGAGATACAGAGAGAAGGGGGAGGGCCCAGAGCAGTCTCCATAGTTGACATTAGTTTTCCATATAGTTTCACTCCACAGGAGAGCACAGGGCTACGCTCCCTAGGTCCCGGCAAGAACTGAACTGGGGGCACACCCCAGCTCAGCATGTGGGTCTGCATGGGCCGGGATTCAATCCTGGGTCCTCAGGGCTTCAAAGCGAGCGCTTTACCTGCTGAGCCATCCCAGCTTCCCCTTGTCTGATTTCTTACTGAACATTCAGGTGAGTATAAATGTCTACGGCTTTGGTGGAGTGTGGTGCCAGGGGTGTGGTGGGAATGGAGTCTGAGATGTGTGTGGGGAGATAGATGTGTGGATTTCGGGGGCCAGCTCCCCACAGCACCCCTTCAAACTCAGGCAGGGAGGAACCACCCTTCTCAGCTGCTGATTGATGCATCCCAAGGAGGAGAGAGACAAGGGGAAAGGAAGAGACTGAATAGGAGTCAAGCCGGCAGAACTATTCCTTGTGCCCAGAGGAAGTGGGGCATGAGTTTTGCTTTCCATGAAGTGTGCCTGATGGGAACCCAGCTCCGAAAGGGCACACAATGGAAAGTCAAGAAGTGGGAGGAAAGAAACAAGGGGTGTGGGGACCCATCCTTTCCTACCATAGGGGAGGACTCACGGCACGCCCTCTCCCCCCAGTAGTGGCCTGTGCCCCGGCTCCCTCCCCACGGTGTCCCAGCCCTGGCAACCACCACACCGGGGGTTTCTGCTAAGGCCCCGGATGCAGGGCGGTGGACGATGCCCAGCTGAAGCTGCTGGGGCCGCGAGGCAGCACCAGGTCCAGGGCAAGGTCACGCTGCTCGTCCTCAGAGAACAGCGGCCGGTAGCCCAGCAGCTGCAGCGCGCCGGCACAGAGCTCCTGCACGCGGCGGATCTTGTCGAAGGGCAGCGTGTGGCGCCAGGCCTGGGAGACATTGAGCGCGTCCCTAGACGTGGTCTTGAAGGCCTCGCGACGGGCGCCCGGCCCGGCCCCGTGCGTGATGTTGTGGATCCAGGCCTCCAGCTGCGGCGTGAGGCTCAGGCCCGCGAAGGCGTAGAGCGCACGGATCTCAGGCAGCGGCGCGCGAGCCAGGTCCTCGAAGCGCACCAATCGGTAGCGGCCGTGCAGGAAGGGCGGCGGCTTGCGGGTAGCAGCCTCGGCGATGCGCACGTGGCTGCGGCACACCTCACGCACCACGCGCAGGCCAGGGTCGGCCTCCACCCACGTGCCATTGGTGCCCAACACGATGCCGTTGTCGCGCGCCAGCGCCTTGGCCGTTTGCTCCCGCGAGCGCAGCACCGCGCGCGGGTCGCGCACCAGGTGCACGATGCGCAGGTTGAGCGCCGGGTCGGTGAGCAGCGGGTAGAGCACCTGCAGGTTGAAGAAGCGCACCTCCTTGAGCACCACGTGGCTGTAGGAGCGGCAGGCCTCCTGGGCCAGGTTGAACGGCCGCCGCGCGCACAGGGGCTTGCACACCACCTCGCTGCTGATGGCGCCGCGCTGAAAGGCGCTGCAGGCCGGGGGCGAGCACAGCGCGCGGCTTACTGCCCACTGGAAGAGGTCAGACAGGTTGCGCCGCCAGGGCAGGTAGGCGTCGAACACGTCCATGTCGCAGAGAAAGACGGAGCGCACCAGGTCGCGCACGGCCATGTGCAGCGCTGGGGCGCTGCCCTGCGACAGGGCGGCCCACACGTGCCACGCGGGCTCCATCAGGTAGAAGACATCGGGGTGCTGGCTGAAGAGCTGGCCCACGAAGGACGAACCGGAGCGCCACGAGGACAGCACCAGCACGTGCACCCGTTCCTCGCCACCCACGGGGGCCGTAGACCTCGGCCGGGAGACCAGGAAGAGCAGGAGACCCGTCTGCGCCAGCAGGAGCGCGGTCACCGCGGTGTTGGAGATGCGCGGCAGCCACATGCTGCCGGCTGGGGGCGACTGCGGCAGGAGGGCACAGTGTTAGGGACCCAGGTCGCTCACCCATCTTACATGCCAACTCCTGCCCAGTGATCGCAGGGTGCAGCCCCAGGAATGTGACGTTAAGACATAAGCCATGATCTAGTCTATGCAGAGCAAAAGCCCAGTGGCAGAATACTGTGGGAAATCAAGCTCTCTTGCTCACTCTTTCCCTCCCTCCTTCCCTCCCTCCCCTCCCTTCCCTCTCCCTCCCTCCCTATCAGAAGAAGAAAATAGTTTCCAAACACACTCCCACCTTTTGCTTAGGAATTCCTTTTAGGGAGACACTTTTAGGCTGTTTAGCTAAATAGCTTGATGGGTGATTTGGCTCCCTCGGGTTGAATGCGGGCTCAGTCCCTTCCTAGCCTGTGATCTTGGACAAAACAATCTCTGTGACTCAGCTTACCCATCTGTAAAGGGGGGGGGGGTGTTAATACCACAGTATTGGAATGAGCATGGCAGGGAGGGTATGTACTAACTCCCATAACTTGGTATCTTGCACTTTCTACACAGTGTGCTTCTGCATTGTTTGAAATTTCTTTTTAAACAAGCAGATCCAACTTTTGTTATTAAAAGTAAGCAAAAAATAAAATAAACAAAGAACCAACTGTTGCCATCACCCATGGGGAGTTAAGTGCTGCAGGGTACATGGACTCCAGAGAGTGGCTAGCCTTCTGGAGCCCTGTGAGTTGGCAGAGAGGTAGGATGAAGCCAGAGGACAGGGGAGGTGAGAGCAGAGTCAGATCCCTGGCTGCTGCATACCCTTTCCCTGCTGAGGTTACTCACCCCTGTCCAGGGCTGCTGGGAGAGCTGCCCACCTCGATCACACATCCATGGGAGATGCTCAGAGGGGCCGCATAGCCTGAGAAAGCAGGAGCGAGGCTGGTCAGAGGCCCACAGGAGGTGACAGCCTGCACATGGCCTTCCCAGACCCACAGAAAGTTCCCCGTGGTGGGTACAGACCTGCCCTGCCCCTGGCTGGGGCTGGGCTGCATTCATTTTTTTTCAAATGAGTGTAAACTGACAGTCTCTCCTGCTGGGTGCAGGAGAGAGGGCTGGCTTTGAGTCCCTCTGATGTCACTTGGGAGCTGAGGCCTGGAGCAAATAACATGACTTCTCCAAGGCCCAGTTTCCGCCTTTGTAAAATGGAGAGGGTAACATTTAACCTCCGAGGGTTGTTGTGAGGAACGCGGCTACAAACACAGAGGGCAGGGCATGGCAAGGTGCCACATATACGCCCCATGTTACTGTTGCAGTGCTGAGCTGTCTGGAGAGGAAGAACCACGGGAGGTCTCCACCCAGATGAGACACCCTGAGGTCACCTATGCTCAGAATCCCAGCACTTCCCAGGCCCACCGCTAGCCCCCAACCACGCAAGTCCTTTAGAGGATCTTAAGAATGTCACAGTTATGTGGCAGAAAAGAACACTGAGTCTCCCACACCCCTAGGTCCCCAAGTTTTCTCCTCTTTGCACCTGTTGCTCCTGCAATAATCTCAAAGATGAGGTGCACTGAAAAGAAGAAACCTGGAAGTTTCCTCCTTGCTTTCCAGCAATAATAATAATCCCTAATAACTCCCTCACTGTCCATATCACCACTGAGAGAAGCCAGAATCTAGATTGCAAGCAGATCACACCTTTGCTCCTTCCCTTTATCTGGAGGCTGCAGGAGCTGTCACCTGATGACTCCTGGATCCCACACTCACTCCTGGAAAACCAGAAGATAAAAAGAGTAGCCATCCTTCTGCTCAGGGGCAGGAGAGGAAGGGAGCTTATAACCCGTGTGTGCTGACATAAATCACTTCAAGTGCTAGATGCTTTACATCTACTCCATGATTTAACTCAGTGGTCCCTGAGGTGGGCATTATTATATCAATTTTCTAGGTATAAGACCCAAGGCTTGGAGAGACCACAGGAAGATGGGACCTCCAAACCCGAACTTCCATTGCTAATTTCCTGATACTTTCTGATCATAGGCTTTTTGGCTCTCCAATCCCTGGGAGATCCCTGCAGAGTACAGGACCCTGAGGCTTTGGCTTAAAATCACCTGCCCTAACCAGGCCAGCTCTTCCCCTGGGGAGAAGGACATTGACTGCAGGCCAAGGTATTTATTACCTGCACTCCAGGGAAGCCAGAGGTCTTAAGTGACTCACACAATACAGGAACTGCTATCTGATCCTGTTATTGGAACTCAAGAACTAGGAAGGGAAGTCGAAACATCCCATGCCATGTAGAATGTCTAGAGAAGTGCAGGCCCTTATAAGGAGCCTTCTGTTCAGCACACCTACCAATTGCCCCAGGGTTCAAAGTCAGGAAGAACATGTCAGACAAGCACTATGATATGTACTTTATCTTCATGATTGAATTTTTATCCTCCCCAAGTCCCTAGGAGGTAGAAATTATCCCTGCCTGTTTTAATTGAACCAATGGGGCTTAGAGATATGAATACTCAGCTGTTAAAGTACAGGACCGTTTTAAATTCAAGTGCCAGACCCCCAGGGGAGGGCTCTGGGGTGGGTCTCACTCTTAAGCCTTTGCCTACTGAAGTTTCCATCCTGGAAGGCCTATCACCCTGCCCTATGAATTCTTTCCTTTTAAAAGTAATTTGGGGGGATATATATTTATTATATGTTCAATTTTTAGAAAAGGTAACACAGAAGTGGCTCAAAATAATAAATGTATAGATGAGAGCATCATAGGCTCATGTTCTATATGTGAAAATTAGGAAAGGGGTCTCATCACCCTCTGGCAGACACAGTCCCACCCACAATGAAGCACAGGGCCACTCAGACAAAGGCAAGTGGTATTCTCTGTCCCCTAGGCCTTCTAGGGTCCTCCCCAGAGGCAATCCTGCCTCTAACTTCCACCAAGTCTTTGATGGTGATGATAATGATAAAAGTAGTCATACATTTCAGGGGAGGAGGGTGAAAGTAAAGTACAAGATGCCACAGAAGGAATAGAAAGTTCCTGCTTCTACCTTGATAACCCGGACCACCTTCCACAGTAGTCTTTCACAAGTCACTGAAACTGTTTTGTTAGAAAGTCTTTTGAAAATTTATTTTTGTCAAAATAATCCACATAGCTTTAATAAGCATAAAATACCCCTGGAACTTTATACAAGAGCCTGACCATATTAGTTTTCCCTGAGAGAGGAATGAAAGAGCTGGGAAAGGACACTATAAAACCATTTTTGTACCTTCTAAATTTTGACCCATATGAACATATTACCCATTTTAAAGTAACCATATTAAAATACTTTTAAATGTACATAGTTTAAAAACCAAATAGTTATTCTCTTCCTCTAGAATCCTACTTAACATGAGACTTCCAAATCTGTTAGCTGTTTCTTCTGCTTATTACCTTCCTATGTCTTTTGTAAAAAGTATAAATTGTGACTACTACAATTTATGGCATTTTATAGTGACTTATTTTAACAAATGAAAGGATTCATCTTCCCTACATATGCGCACACATGCGCACGCACACTTTTCTTCTCCCTTTAGCACCCTAAGATAAGTTTTGGTTAAGTTAATATTCAAAATTACATTATACTCATATGACTATACAACAGCTCACAGTTTAAGTACATAATGCACTAAGAGTACATTTCCTTTGTTGTATAACACTTTGTTTTTAGCAGAATTAAATCTCCTTAGAGATTAAAATTGTAATAAAAGGGTTGAAAAATATATATATATAAGAAAGCGAGAGGCTCAATACAAGAGGTTCAATGACCAGGGTCCTTATCATGGTGGAGCTGAGTCTAGTTGGGAACATTAAAGACACATCTGTGAGATGGTCAATGGACCAGATGGTGGTCCTAGTGAGTGGCCCAGACATCCAATGCCATGTGAATGAGGGCCATGCTAGTCCTGGAATGCATACTTCCTTCCTGGATTCTGGCGAAACCCCCAACCTGGCCTCCCTCTAATCTGTACTGCGGAGCCCCCAGAGCTGCACCACGCGTTTGATCATGTCATTCTCCTTCTCAGCCACCTTCTGCTTTACAACCTCACTTCCCATGACTCCCAGAGAGCATCCTATGCTTCAGATGATCTGAAATCATTACTGCTCCTCAAGCAAGCTCCAGGCTTCCCTACTGCTCTACTGTGGGGGCCCAGCCCTGACTCCCATCAGAAGTCATCTCAGCTTCTTCCAGATACCTCATCCACGCCTCCTTCAAGGCACACACCACTCTGTCCTTCTTTCCTGTGAGCAACTTGATGGCTTGGATTGTGGTGTTTTCCAAGGGAGCACACATACTCAGGCATCCAGTGTGGACTCAGTTCTGCACAGGGGCTGGACAGGGTTATTTGTGTCCATTTAATACCTGTATCCCTTTTTTTCTGATGACAGCCTCCAGAGTTCTCTTTGAGAAATCACTCCTCACCCACCCAAAATGCGTGTGGTTTGGATGCAGCTGACCAACCTCCCCCTGGTTCTTAGGAGGTTGTGTGTCTCAAGTCTGGTTTATCTATATATTCCATATATTATCCATCTACCACAGCTATCAGCTTAAGGAATGAACATTAGCCCCAGGTCTAATCCCAGGATTTTTGTAGATCTGAAGGGAAGAGGGAAACTGCCTGGATAGAAAGCCAACACAGAAGAAAACTGAGTAGAGAAAGAAAAACTGAGAGTCCATGAGCAAGCTGACAGCACTTGGATCCAGCTGTGCAAGTTCATCCATGGACTTCTTAGTTGAGGAAAATACTCTGTTTTTGCTTAAGCCAGCATGAGTTGAGTTTCTGTCACTTACAACCAAGAGTTCTGATTAGATAGTGGAGCCCTTGGGTGGTGTGGGAGTGGTATGAAAGTAGCAATATAAATGAGCTTGGACAGAGTCATGCTCTATTTCTCAATGAGGGCGCTAATCACATGTGTGCTCAATTTGTGAAAAGTCATCAACCTACACTTTTATGATCTGTGTTCTTTTCCGTATGTATATGTCAATAAAAAGTTAAAAATCCTGACTGAACAAGACAATAAATGTCATATCAGGGACGGTCCCAAAGCCTGAATGAGTAAATGATGATAAATATTTGCTAAATGAAATCAGATACTCTGTGATCCAAACCAAAGGGAGTAATTCCCCACTTATCCCATATTTGTTTGTGCTGAGCATCTGAAATTTACAATATCTTGTAAATATTGCTATTTCTTGGAAAGATATAAGAACTAGATGGGAAAACTGAGGTAAGGGCCCTGGGTGTTTGCTATGGCAGGGGCTGGGCTGGAGCTCAGGAACCCAGCTCTCAAGGCAGCACTCATTGGCCTGCCCCTTAATTCAGTAGCTCCTCCTGTCACCAGCCTCTCCCAGCCTTGGCAAAGAATCTAAAGGAGTGAAATGTAATAGTAGGCACAAATCCCTGGCTCAGATTTCTCTCAGTTTGGAGTCAGCTGGAGGCCATCCCTGTTCAGGAATCCCAAAGGCCAAAGAAAATGGATTCTGGATGAGGGATCAGTAGGTTGTTGGCATTAAGGGGCACCAGTGGGGGTCAAACAGCTCTAATGGAGACCAGGGCATCCTTTAGGGAGAAGACTGAAAAGGAGGAAAGAAAGAGGAGAAAAAGGAGTGGAGGAAAAGAGAAAAGGAAATAAAAGAGAGAAAAAAATAAAGCAGGGAGAGAGGAATGAAGAGAGAGAAGGAGAAAGACGAGTGTTTACGGCGGGTTGGGCACAAAGACCACCACCCATCCTTACACGGGATGCCAGGATAGCTCAAAAGGTTGAGCACTTGCCTTGCAACCACGGGGTCTGGGGATCAAGTCCCAGTCCCAGCCCTTGCAGTCCCATATGCTGAACTGCGGCACAACTGGTAGCTGCCAAGATGGCACGGCAGCACAGATTCTCCCTTCCCATGCAGGAGGCCCCCAGTTTGGTTCCTGCCCCCCATGCTGCCCCATATCCATTTTGTGGAATGAAACTATGTCACAACTAATGATGTACAACTATGGAGACTGCTCTGGGCCCTTCCCCTTCTCCCTGTCTCTCTCAAATTAAAAAAGAAAAAAAAAAAGAAACTGAAAGGACACACATAGACAGGAAAAAATATATGCAAATCATATATACAGCAAAGGACTCATACCCACAATATGTAAAATGCTGTTACGACCCAACAACAAAAGACAATCTGATTTAAAATTGGACAAAAGATTTGAGTAGAAATTTCTCCAGAGAAGATGTACAAATAGCCTATAATCACATGAAAAGATGCTTGATGTTTTTAGTCAGAGAAATACAAATCAAAATTACAGTGAGGTCCCACTTCCCATCCACTACTTGGTTATAATAAAAAAGATAAGTAGGGGAAGCCGGGATGGCTCAGTGGGTTAAGCGCTCACTTTGCAGCGCTGGGACTGAGGATCGAATCCCAGCCCCGGCCCGTGCAGAACCATATGCTGAACTGGGAGCTCCTCCAGTTCAGTTCTCTCTCTGTCTCTGTATCTCTCTCTGTCTCTCTGTCAAAATAAATAAATAAATAAAAATATATTAAAAAAAAAAGATAAATAATGACAAGTGTTAGTGAGAATGTGGGGAAACTGGAACCCTAATACACTGATGATGGGAATGGGAAATGGTATAGTTGCTGTGGGAAACAGGCAGCTCCTCTAAAGTTAAAACAGTTACCAAGTGATGTAGCAACTCCACTGCAAAATGTATATCCAAGAGAACTAAAACCTCATGCCCACACAAACTCTTGTTCGGGAACTTTCACAGTAGCATTAATCGTAATGACAAAAAAGTGGAAACATCCCAAATGTTCATCAGTTAATGAATGAACAAACAAAATGTGGTATATATTCATATAATTAAATATTATCTGGCAACAAAAAGGAATGAATAGACAATGTAATGTAGACGTGTACACCTGGAAACTACAACTTTTACCAACTAATGTCACTGCAATAAATTTAACAATTAATAAAAATAAAAAGGAATGAAGTACTGACAAATGCTACAACATGGATGAACCTCAAATTGATTAATGCATAACACTGAATATACTAAAAAACAACAACAACAACAACAACAACAACAAAAAACAGTGAATGTACATTTTGAAGCGGTGAACAATAAAGTACTGTATGTGAATTGCATCTCAAATCGCTGTTATTTAAAAAGTAAATGTGTATAGCATGAGATCTGGAAGGATACATGTTGAATATCAGTGGTTATTTTTCTATGGCCAGATTACAGATTTTTTTTCTTCTTCTTAGTGCTTTGTTGCATTTTCCAGAGAGTCCACAATAGATTTTTGTTACTTTGGTAATCATAAAATCAGTTCTATTTAGTTGGTTAAAGGAGGCACGAATGGAGTTTGCCTGCTCCAGCTTTCATTGTAGGAAGAGAGGTGCCTGCAAACCCATGTCCCAGGTGACATGGTTCCCAGTTGGTCAGAGGACAGGGGCCAATGCAGTGATAGTGTCAAGGTCTCCACACCCACCCTCAGCCCCGTGAGCTGGGCGGGGCTGTGGCAGAACATGCGCCTGGCCCCCAGCCCTAGCAACATCTGCCATCTCTCTGCCAGCCCTATGAGCAACTGTGCGGCATCAGCCAGAGGCAGGGAGGCTGGAGTCATACAGCCCAGATGCTGCTGGAGGAAACATTTGCCTGCAGGAGTCTGTTGGGAAATGAGACTCAATTAGTCTGGGAAAAGAGCCTCAAGTCTCTCTGACTCACCTTGGGGGCACTTCAAAGCAGATGAGCAGGTAACACAGAAACCTCTTTCCCTGGCTCTGAGCCAAAGTGTACTTTGCATAGAATCTGATTTGGTCTAAATCATAGAACCTGACAGCTGGAGGGCTCTAATGTCTGGGGACTCTCACCTCTTCTCTGCAGCCACACACACACACACACACACAGTATGGGGGTAGGAGTGCACAATTAGTATGTTCCCCTGTGTTCCCCCAGGTGATGACTGAGCCCTTTTATTACAGAGATAATCTGGAATATCCTCATTTTTTTTTTTTAAGATTTATTTTTGACAGAGAGAGATAGAGACAGAGAAAGAAGAGGGAGGGCCCAGAGCACTCTCCATAGCTGTATGTCATTCGTTTTTTGACATAGTTTTATTCTACACAGGTGGGAGTGGAGCAGTGCAGGGTGGAACAAGGCCAGGGACCTCCTGCATGGGAGGCACAACCCTGTAAGCCAGGGGCCAAACCAGGGGCCCTCCACATGGGAAGCTTGCCAGGGCAAGAACTGAACTGGGGCCCCCCCACATGGGAAGCACACCACAGTTCGGCATATGGGTCCTCACGAGACGGGCCCGGGATTTGATCCTCAGACCTCAGGGCTGCAAAGCAAGCGCTCAACTCACTGAGCCATCCTGGCATCCCCTATTTTTATAAATTTTTATTTAGATTGATTGATTTTTTAAAGTAAATCATTCTTACAAGTCCATGACATAAAAAGAAAAAGGGACTGTTTAAGAAGAAAACAACTCAAAACACTTAACAAGTTGCCAAATGCAACTTGTGGACCTTGTTTGGATTCTGATCTGAATAAATCAACAGAACAAAGATATCATTGAGGTAATCGGGGACATTTTAATATGAACTGAGAACTAGGTGACATTGGAAAATCATTGCTAATGCCATTTCACTACCCAGAATTCTCTTGTTCATGAATTTCTGTACCACTTACTAGACTAGAAGCAGGACCCTGTCTGTCTCATCAGAGGAAGTAGGGGTAGCAGTGGCTAACAGTGTGAACTCCACTCGATCATTTACTATGCAATTTTAGGCAAGTTACTTATCTCTCTGTGCCTTTCCCCCAACTCTATAAAATGGGAAAAATAATATAACTCAAGGCCTTGGCTTGATTTGATTAAATGAGTAAACATTTTTTTTTTTAAAGCACTTAGCACAATGTCTGGCACATAGTACACCTATAAGTACTTGTCCAAGAATGTTTAAAATCCTGGGTTACAACTACATTCTATGAACCCAAAGGAAGCCTTGGATTTCACAAGGAAAACTCAAGGACAATAGCTTAACCAGGTTCAGGTAACTCTACCACTTTAGCAACAGAATGTGACAAGCCAGGTAGGGGCAGAACATGTAAATACTAAACTGAAGCCTGGCTTCCGAAGTCCAACTGGGTTCCAATACTGAATTTACAACCATTGAGGTGTGAGACTTTGGGCAAGTCACTCCTAATCTCTGTGCTTCAGCTGATGCCTGTGTGAAGAAGCTAATATAACAGCACCTACCCAACAGGTGGCAGGGGAGTAACTGGAACAACCTCCCCCTTCATATAGCTCAGCTCACTGAGCAGCCCACTACTTTTATTAGCTCTGGCACTTGGTTCCGTCACTCACTCGTGGTTTCAGGGCAGCCAAGTCCTTTCTTTAGGCCTCATTTCCCCCCATCCTCATACCTCCAGTACAAGACAGAAGAGAAAAGACAGTTAACAGTTGCTGGGCACCTACGCTGAGGCCAAGAGAGACCTCTATTGTTGCGCAAGATCCAGCAGGCAGAAACAGGGGCCACCAGACTCAAATTAGCTGGATCTGGTTCCAAATTCACTCACCAAGCTGCTTTTCCTCAAGAATTCTCTGGAAAAAGCCCTTCAGAGATTCTTCATTAAAGCCATACCCTTTGAAGTTCAAATTTCAAGAGATAAGGGATCCCCAGCAGTGACCTCAGAGCAGCTGAGGCCCCACGAAGACACATCTCAAATGAGTAGGGCTGGGGCGGCGATGCCTTTCCGTGTTCTGATAGGACCGCCACCCTCAGATCCTCTGTCAACCCAACCCCCGGCTACATCACCCACCCCCCGAGGCCCAAATGAGCCACTGGCCCAGCCCCAAGCTCGCCCACGGTAGGGGCATCCGCACGGAGAGGGGACGAACCAACAACGGACCCCAAAGCTTGCCGTGCTTGGCTGACCTGGCACAGCGAGGCGGCGGACACCTCTCCCCCGGGGCTCCGCAGAGGCTTCTTCCAGGCTCCACTCCACAGCTTGCGGTCTCTTCCCTGGGAGTCCGCAGGGGCTGGTTTGTTCCGCAGGCTCCCACGGCTATGAAGGGGCACCGGTGATTCCGGGGATGGGCCTCTACGAAACCAAGATATTGGAGGCCCCTGGAGACCCAGGGCGGTGGGAACCTGGAAACAGGGCAGGAGTCCCAGGGGGAAAGAGAAGCATCGTAAGAATGGGATGTTGGGGTGCGTGCCGGGGGTGGGGCGGGGGGAAGTCCTGGGACTATGACAGGGCTCCCCACCGGTGCCGGCCCCGCGGCCCCGCGCCCTGCGCTACCTGCGCGGCTGCCGGCTGCTCGCGCGCTGCTCTGCGCTGCCCGCCTGGAGCGGCGCGCACACAATGAAGCGCTTTCAGACGTGGCTGTGGTCCCGGAGCCGGCGGGCGGGAGCCAGGGCGGGTAGGAAGGAAGGAAGGAGCCGGTTGGCCCCCGGCTCCCGCTACCCGCCCCCTCAGGGACCGAGGGGCCACGCCTCGGGGGAGGGGCAGCTGCCCACTGGCGGGCGCCGGAGGGCCCCGGATACACTGGGGTACAGGTGGGCCCTGGGGGCTGCAGCTAGGGCGCACTGTTTAGATGACGATGTTAAAGGGCGATGACAGAGTCACCTTTCATCTCACTAATTGCCCCGTTTCCTCCTCCTCCAACCCAGGGAAGGGGAGCTACTGGGTGCACAAAAGGCCCTTGTGAAGGAAATCGAATCTTAATCCTGCCCCTCCGCGCTCATGGTGGCATCTTCGCAGCGAAGTGACTTGGGATCCTCACTGGCTTCCCAAGCCCCAGCCTCAGCCCTAAGCCGAGTCCGAGGCACCGTGATGCCAGGCCGACCCGCGTGGCCCTCCCGAGGAGCAGTAGCAGAGTCTCGAGGGGCGGGGACACCGGGTGCCCCCATCAGGAGCCAAGTCCGCACCTGGCTGTCCCCCTTCTTTCTCCCCCTCCCTGCCTTAACCCAGAGGTGCTGACTCCGTAGCAGGTCTGGATAAATACAGGATACGTTTCAATAAATACAGCAGATTTTCCCCTGACCAGGTAACAGCAGAGTCTAGGCATCTGAAAAACAGAGAATTCTGGCCTGTAATCCGTGGTGGGCTCTAAAGGACGTCTCTGCTGCTGCTGGAGTATAGATTAGTGCATTCTTTCCAGGATGCGTTGCGGTTTGGTGAGATGAATTAAAATCCTTAAGAACAGCCATAAGCTTTTTGAATTAGTAATTCCTTTCTAGGATCTATCTTAAGGAAATAAACCAGCAACAAGGATTTATACACAAGGTTCACAGAAGTGTCATTTATGACAGAAAAAAAAAAAATAGAAACAATACAAAAGATTAGAGAGATCAGAACCCCAACAGTGGTAGTTACTGGGTAGTAGAGTTACAGACAATTTATTTGCTTTAGGTTTCTGTAATTACACATTTTCTCTGGTGGGAAAGAAACTTCTTTCTAAAAGCATAAACATGAAGAAGAAGAAAGGATGACAGAAAATTGCTTTATTAACCTTGGATGGAACCTAAGTGGGACTTTAAGGGTCTCACCTGATTCAAACAAAAACTGGATAATCATTTGGCAAAATTAAGGATACCCTTCCCCAATATTAATTAATTGTCTCAAATCCTGACTTAGTTATTGGTTACCGGTACAACTCAGTTGATAAAAATCCTGTTTCTCACCTTTTCTCCTCTTGCAACTACACGGTAATTCAGTTGCAGAAGCTACCAACATCTAATCTGTAAATAATTTGATATTCACCAGACACAGTTGTAATTTTCCAGCCTGTGGTTTCCACATGCCATGTGGATTCCACCAAAAACTCACATGTACTTGGGGCTGGACCAGAGGAGTTTTGCCAAAGAGCAAACAAAAGCTCCAAGGTCTTTGGGCAGAGCTCTGGCAAAGCAAGGCTGCTGGTGAGCAACTTGGAGAAGGGTGTGCCACTTCTGCCCTCCCCATTCTCCCCCTTTCCAAACCCTTCCCCTCTAAAGAGCCACAGGCAGCCTCCATTTGAAACATTTTAATTGGAAAGTTACAAAACATAATGGTTCTTTATACAAATTTTGCATTCAAATAATAAAATGCAAAGCAATGTTTATACACATCTTTAGCTGTCTTTCCCTATCTCACCACCATTTTGTAATTCAGAAAATTCAGTAACCATTTTTCATTTAAATCTCAAAACAAACAAAACAAAACACAGGCATACAAACAGCCCTAAATGTTAAAAGAAAAAGCAGAGAAATCAGTGTTAGGATATTTATGTGATTGAATACTTCAAATTAGCTCTGTTTCCAAAACTCTTATTTTGGTCAACCTGAAGGGAAAGGTGCTTTGGAAATAAGAAGTAAATCTCCATGGTAAAGTGAGGCACACACTGAAGAGTGCGTCTGTGAATGGGCGTGAAGCAGGGATCATGGTGGGTGTGTCCTTCCAGTGCCAATGACATCTCCGGATCATAAAGCAGATCCATCCATCGGTTCTTTGAGGAGACTGCATGCTTCTCAGGACAAGACCAGAGAATCAGCCTTGTGTGGGCAGCAGAGACCTGATCCAGCACTCTTCTTCTGCAGACACTCAGTCCTGAGGGTACTCTGTCTGGATTGCTTGTCATTCTAATGGCCCGGCTGGACTGGGAGGCCTAGGCTGGCATCCTCTTTCTGCCCTCACTGCTCCTTATGTGTCCCCCAAAGCTGCCTGCTCTGTCCGGAAAAAAATCCAGCCATAAATGCCTCTATTTTTCGTATTACATGGCTGGATACTTTCCAGACAGTCCTCAGACGAGTAGCTGGGCTTCCCACTAGGCCTTCCAAATACACTGTGGCTGTTGGGCAGCGGGAGCCAACAACAGGTCCTCTGTCCCCCACGTCCTTTTCAGGAAGGTGGTGGTGGGGGGGCTGTTGGGGAGGAGTAAGTAGCAAGTGTCCAGGCTGTTGGGTGAGGGCCAGAGAGAACCTGTTGTTACAATCCCTACTTCCCCCACTGCTGCTGAGGGGATTGTGAATGAAACAGCACTTCTGATTTCACTCTGCTAGTCCAGGGGCAGAGACAGAGGGCAAAAGCAGGGCAAAGAGCCAGCCACAGCAGGGCAGGATAAAGGGCTGTTCAGCTGAGCGATGACAGACCATGTCTGTTAGCCTGAGGGCAGGTGGATGATCCCAGTGTCCTCAAGTTGCCCACCCTCACGTGCACACACGTGTTTTTGAGCTTGTACTTGCACTCTCTCCCCCATCTCTAATTCTCCTGTTAAAGGCTTCTCAGTTCTGGAAATCAAAGTTCTGAATGGGAAATTTAGATGCCCAGGGGTAGAAAATGCTAGTGATTTGCATATCTGTCACAAGAGAGCTCTGACAAGAGTAAAAAGGTTAGGAGGAAGAAATACATAGTGTAGTTCTCAGTTCAAGAGAGGGAAAGTCTTTGCTTGACCAGAGATGGGACCCTTTCCAACATGTCTAAACTGACTGTTTAGTTTTCTCCTGCAATTCAAGTCTAAGGGAAAAAAGAAAAAGGGACAAATTATAGCCTTCAGGAAACTTCAGACCTTTCCACAAACTTGTCCCTGGTGATTTTGGGAGGCACTTAACAAGACATGGAATTTGTGTTGAGAAAAATTAGAAATTGTTCTTTGTCTCTGATAGGGAAAGCACACATGCTGACACGTGTCCATGGGCTCTTTACAGAAATGCCATAAGATGGCAGTTCTCCGAACAACAATGAGGTAGCCAGTGTCCTGCTGAGTTTTCAGAACTGGTCTTATGATATGTGCTCCTTATACAGTTCTCTTCGGGGCATTTCTGTTACAGGGATTGTGGTGACCACCTGATTTTGAAACACAAATCTTTTGATTCTTTCAAACACCCAAAGGAAGATAAGCAGGATACTGACATACTGGATCCAGGCAAACTTTATCATTTCCCAGAATCCTGGTAGATAAGTACACACAGTTAAGGAGTCTCAGATGATATTTTCTAAGGAAATGTTAAACCAAAGTTTAAACAGACTATGGCAAAAATGTTTCAAATACCCTTATGATTAAAGGGATAATAAAAGATTAAGACATAAATATATGGATGATTCTGACCTAGAAGAATTGCTCAGAAAGAAACAGATACAGGAAATGAATTTTTTTCCCTGTATGAATAGCAGACAGAATCATTTGGACTTTTCACATCTGTTTCTTCTGGGGGCAACTAAGGAATCCTTTTCTTTTTTGAAACTGAGCTACTGCTGGCTTCTTAATAGAAAGGATATGAAATTACTTCCATGGGGTATCGAATGACAGCATTAATCACAAATGGAGCTTCTGCAGCCCTTCCCACCAGCCAGATGGGGTTGGGGTCAGTCAGGATGGTGGTTACTGCAATATAATCAAAAGTTAATCCATGAATGCTCTCTTTGGCAATGCAATATTCAGGGCTATGAAAGTACTCTTTTGACCTCTCAAAGCAAATTCTGCATTTCAGAACTCATCTCAGATGACTCGAAAGCAAAATTGAATGTGCAAAGTTGCCCACACATTATTTGTTAAAATACTTGTCAAAAACACTTATGTGAAAAAACGTGGAAACAAGAAAAATAAAAACCCAAGAAAAAAAACCAAATAAATAAAAACAAACAAACAAACATGGAAACAGTCTATGTGTTCTATAATTGCTGAGTGTCTAAGCCAAGGAGTACTGCGCTATGACTAAAAATAATACCAATGAAAACTTTGTAGCAGCATGAGAAAACATTTATGCTACAAATTAAAAAAATAAATTGGATCGATCCAAAAGTGTCTCTAAACTATGAAAGCAGCTATATTAAAAAACATCTGCATATGGACAAAGACTGGAAGGAGTAAAGAAAGAAGAGTTGTTTTGCATTTTTTTAGTTTAGTTTCAATGTTTTTCAGTTTTAAAATTTCTTTATTTTTGGTGTTTAGTGTATTACATAAAATAAAAAAGAAATATTGGAATTGTAGTCTCCCCTACTTATTCAATGTCTGTGTGCAGTATCCAAGATGTCTGGTTGCCAAGTAAAATTTAGGTGGCTTCAGAGAAAATCTCAGACCACCAACCAGCAAAATGTGCTGAACCAAGCAAATGGGATGGCCTGAGAGCTTTGCCTCTGTTAGGAATGGACACACTGCCTTCCAGTCTGAACCTTGTTCTCCTAATTTGATTACTGACAAGGGGTGAGTCATTCACATTCCCTACTTCCATCTGAGAACTTGGATAGTAATTTGTCTTTGGCTTCTTTTATAAATGTGATAAAGGGAACAAGTCAATTAAGCTTATACATATTTAAAAAAAAGAAAACCCATCAAGCCTGTGGTGGGATAAATATAGCAATTAATTGGCACTAAACTGCTGGACCATAGGAGTGAGGCAAGGGTATGCTATGGGTCTTTAGATCAAGAGAAAAAGGACAAATCCTGTTTGCATCCCATCACTGATTATTCATTCACTGTTCATGACATTTTCATCATGATAATGCTTCCAAATTTTGTTTCCTTTGAAGCCCCACTAACCTGAAAAGTCTCTGAGAGGCATCTGAATGAAATCTACTGGTGACTCACCGTTCCTTTCCTGATAGGCAGCAACAATGCGGGTGAGGTCATAGTCACAGGCAAAAGGGCTGGTTCCATTGATTACAGATACCTGGGATATAGCAGGAGGAAATGGTGTGAGCAGCGTCTCTTGTTTTTTTATATTCCTGCGCACCCAGGCTGATCCCAGAGACCTCTTATGCATTTTTTTTTTTTTTTAATGGGCAGAGGCTGAGCAGGGCAGGAACTGGGTTGGGGAGCATGGGAAGCACACCCCAATTCAGCATATGGGTCTGAATGGGCCAGGGCCAGGGCCATTATTCGATCCCCTGTCTCCAGGGCTGCAAAGCAAGCTGAACCTGCTGAGCCATTCTGGCTTCCCCCACCATCTTATTCTTGGTGGCCTATTCCATTATCAATAATTTTTGGGGAATCAAACATACAGTGATGGAAAGTGAGCTGATTCTGGGTGGTGAGCATATAATGTGATGTACAGACAATGTAATGTAGAATTGTATACCTGGAAACAATGTAATTGATATTAATTAATGCCACCCTAATAAATTTAACAACAAAAAAAAAGTGTTAAATAAAATAATAATTTTTTCTTCAAGAATAAATGAAGTCTCTTGCAACAATATTAAGTCATTTGTTCTCAGTCCTTTTAAAGGTTTTAAAGCTCTTTATAAAATACCTCTCTATATTACAATGGGAGAATAATACCTTTAATTTTAAAAAATAGACCACATTTTCAACTCCTTTGTCTTTTCATTGCTGTTCTAGGGATGATCTCTAATTTATCTCTTTTAAATACAGAGATGGAAACAGGATAGAGTGCAAATTATATGCATAGAATCCTTTGAAAAAGAAAATGACTTCTTGCCTTTTAATATCGTATTTTTGTTGCTATAAGCCTTCAAATAAAAGGTGCTAAGCGTTTCTAGGTGAAGACTGGACTCAGAATGCTAAGAACATAGGGGAGGCATTAAAAAAATGTAAAGGAAAAAAATGATTCCAGTCCAAGATATCAAAAACGAAGGAAATCCAGCTATTTGCAAAACCATGGATAGACCTTGAGGGCATTATGCTAAGTAAGATAAACCAGACAGAGAAAGATAAATACTGCATGGTATCGCTTATATTTGTAAATAAATAAAAAGTAACACTCATAGAAACAGAGTAGAAAAGTGGTTGCCAGGGGCTGGGGGATAGTTGTGGGAGAAAAAGGGAGAGGTTTGTAAAAGTACAAAGTTTCAGTTATAAGATGAATAAAGTCTAAGGGTCTAATGTATAACGTGATGACTGTAGTTAATAATACTGTATTGTATAATTGAAATTTTCTAAGAGTAGATCTGAAATGTTCTCATGCATACATGAAAAAGATAAATATGTGAAGTGATGGATGTGTTTATTATTGGGAGGAATCTTTTCATAATGTATATATATATTAAATCATCATAATGTACACTTTAAACAGCATACAATTTTATTTGTCAATTATACCTCAGTAAAGCTGAGGAAAACAAGAAACAGCAAAAACCTTTTCCAAGCAAAAAACCCAAAAAACCAAAAAAAAAAACCAAACCAGTGCCAAGTTAAGTTTACAACTTATAATCCTCCTCCTCCTTTTTTCCAACTTACATTGATTATAACAAGGGTGACCATAAATCCTAGTTTGTCTGGAACAGTCCTGGTTTATGTCTGTAATAACTGATATGGTCCCTCTTTCCTTTTCAAAAGTATCCCAACCTAACTTACATGGGTCCTCTTGTGACAAAATAAAGGTTAGTAATGAGTGTTTAGATGTATGAGTTCTGGCCTCAGACAATTCATGGCTCTGTTACTTTCAAGCTGTAGGATTTGGAGAGGATTAATTCCTGTAAATCCCAGTTTCCTTAAGTGTAAAACGAGAGTTCATTGTTTTCAATAAATCTGTCTGAGTGCTTACAATGTGCCAGGCACTGTTTTAGGTGTAGAGATCTCAGCTTCTACTGCTGAAGGAGACAGCAAATGAACAAACTGAAAACACATCTTAATATATTAGGTGGAAGTTAAAAAAAAGTAAATCTAGCTGAGGGGTGAGAGAGAGAGAGGAATGCTATTCTAGAAAGAAGTGTCAGGGAAGGAGTGGACTCAGGGACATTTGAACAAGGACCTGAATGGAGCAGTAGAATATGTAGATAGTTGGCAGAGAGAAAGGCAAATGCAAAAGTCCTGAGGCAGGAGCTGCTCCTTGGGTTTGAAGAACAGCACAAAGGCCAGTATGGCTAGAAAGAAACCAGGGGAACAATGATAGGACCAGCAGCTGGATTGCTGGGAGATAACAGAGCAGACATCTCCTGAGGTTGCTGTGATGATTAGAGATAATATAGTTAAACTTCTTAACTCAGTGCTGGCATATGGTATGTGCTCAACAATTGGTCGTCAATACAATTTTTGAAATGTTTTACACGAACTGAAAAAGATCACTTAGAATATGTGTGTGCGCGTGCGTGCACATGCACCTAAAAGCAATAAAAAATTTGGTTCTTAAAGACAAAGCCGGGTTTTTTTCTTTCTAGGTGTAAAGGCAAGTGCATCTGTCTTCATATTTTGAAAGAATTCATGGCATGAGTTCCTCAGAAATCCTCTTCTGTGCCACTCGCAGAGAAATGGGAAACGCTATTTCCAACTTTCACTTCTCCCTCTTCAAAGAACTGGTAAACAGTAACATAGAAGCAAATGAGATGGACAAAGAGGAGTATCCTTACATTGTATCGAACATCTATGCCACTGTAGCTTAGGGGCTGCTTCTGCTGCAACTTCAGGTCTCCGTTCACGTGTAACTGGGACCCTGGAATAGCGAAGGAGGACTGAAGAAATGCCATGCTCTGCATCACAAACGTCGACATCCTCTGAAATCATTAGAGGGAGAGAAATACCAATTTCAGTCAGATCTGAAGGGCTCTGGGTTCCAAGGGTCACCCCTCTGTGGCTGAAGCCTAATGGTTCTTCACATACCTGGCTTAGCCATGCAGGAAGCACTCTATCCAGAACCTTCTGAGCTGTTAACAGCTTATATAAATGAATATGGCCCTAATGAAAAACATCTGAATTGCCTAAGTCAAAATCCCCAACTATATCTCAGAAAAGAGCCGTTTTCTACAGTGTGAGTTCTGCTGGAAGTCAGAAAGAGGGCTCTGTCCTATTAAAAGATAAAGGGGAGAGGATGGCTTCCCTTAGTAATCGACTCACGTGCAATTGGTAGGAGAAAGTCAAGATGAGCTGCACACCAAGAACGTGCTCCGTGGACTGAAGGGGAAGCTCCAGTTTAAAATGTAACATGTCCATTTGCCCATCCTGGTTCCTGTCTTCTTCTCTAGTCTAGGAAACCCAAAGAGGGTCAGTGACACTGGTTCTTAATGAGTCGGGAGAAATCCACATCACCATTGTACATACACAATGACCCATTCTGCCATATGCACACATTATCTCCCTCATCAAAAGAGAAAAATAAATAGGTATAAGTGGATCAATACTGAGGAAAGATACACAATGTGCATGGCCCCTGATAATCAAACTTATGCTCTCAAATATTCAAGGACCAAACAATGCGAACTTCAAGTGGCGACAAAAAACAAACATCTGGACGGCATATATATATACACAAATACATATATACATATATACGTATATGTGTTTTGTTTTTTTTTAAGATTTACTTTGTTTTTGACAGAGGGAGAGAGAGAGAGATACAGAGACAGAGAGAAGGGGGAGGGCCCAGAGCAGTCTCCATAGTTGCACATCATTGGTTTTTCCACATAGTTTCATTCCACAGGTGGGCAGAGCTGCACAGGGCAGGAACTGGGCCGGGGTCTCACCCTAGTGAGGACCGAACTGGGGGCACTCCCCAGTTCAGCATATGGGTCCACATGGGCCGGGGTTGGAACTCGATCCCAGGTCCCCGGAGCTGGAAAGTAAGTGCTTAACCCACTAAGCCATCCCGGCTTCCCGCATATTTCTTTTTCAGTTGTCTTATTTGATCATTTTTGTTTTGTTGTTGGCATTTTCTTTTTTCATTTTTATAAACATGCCTGAGTTTATATAGAAAATTTAAACAGCACACCTGACTTGTCTTCCACTTGTTGACTAGAAGTCAACTATTTTAAAACACAAAAGAAACTAATACTAATCTTTATACATTCCCCAGACTCAGCAGAAAAGCACCAAGTTCTATTTATACATCCTGTAACCACAAGTGCTTTTGTTTCAGATTCTCAGTGTTGGACCTCATCTTATCATTGTCAAGATTTTAAAGCCTAGTGCATCTTTTAGTACCAATCAATAAAATGAAAAAGGAAGCTAAGTAAAATCAGTAAGCCATTAAAACTACACAGATACTTTATAAATTATGGACATAAAAGTAGAGAAAAACAGATTTGAGGGGGGAAAAAGACAAATTATAGCTCTTAAAAAAACCCTGGTATCCAATCTTGTCATCCATAGTCTTGCCTCATAGGGATCCTAAAATGACTAGCAGGAAAGGATGGTTACTGAAATGTGATCCCTGCTGACATGATTCTCTGGCACAAATTTGCATCTTCTTGCTATAGCTGATCCTTTCCCAGTGTAAGTTCCCAAAAGGATTCACTATGGTGTATTAACATTCCCATTTAAACCCCATCTACTGATTAATTCCATTTCACTAATACTGTTAGGCGAGGAAGACATTCTTTGTTCTTTTTAAGGCTAATAAGGTAATTTTATTGTATCTTATTTTATTTTTATATTTATTTATTTTTTATTGTTAAATTTAATGGGGTGACATTGGTTGGTAACAATTAGTTTCCCGATGCACAAGTCCACATCACATCACCCATGGCTCACATTATGTGCCCACCACCCTGAATCAGCTCCCCCTCCACCACCATATATCTGGTACCCACTCCCCCCTCCCCCCACAACTCTCCCTC
>PVKE010014641.1:6164-34723 GCA_004027555.1 Craseonycteris thonglongyai | reverse complement strand
ATACAAGGTGAGGAAATTTCTCAGACATATTTTCTTCTTCTTGCCATCTGGTTTCAGCGGTTGGTGGGTGTTTTAACTACTCCAACAAACTGCTCCTGACAGTGGGAGTGGGCACCAGCATTATGGACACACTCAATAATTTGGTGGTTACCTGGGGAGGGGGAAGGAGGGGGAAGGGAGAGTTGGGGGTGGAGGTGGGTGTGAACACAGGATATATGGTGATGGAAGGGGAGCTGATTCTGGGAGGTGGACACATAATGCGATGCACGGGTGATGTGATATGGACTTGTACATCCGGAAACTATCTAATTGTTACCAATCAATGTCACCCCAATAAATTTAACAATTAAAAAATATATTTTTTTTATTCTTTTTCTCCAAGTGGAGCATATTTTTGCTGTTTTATGCTTTGAGCTCACCAGGTACTTTGTCCTTACCCAGCTGTTTTCAGTAAATGCCAACTGTATGATCTCCAAGGCAGACGACTTTAATTCTACTTCTTTTTCTAATGTTTTTACCAGCCAATTATTTTTTTAAGATTTATTTTATTGTTTCTGACAGAGACAGAAACAGAGAAGGGGGAGGTCCCAGAGAAGTCTCCATCATTGTATGTCATCAGCTCTCAACATTGTTTCATTCCACACAGGTGGGCTGGGGCTACACAAGGTGGGAACCAGGCTGAAGGCCTTCCACATGGGAGGCATGCCCTCTCAAGCCAGGGGCCAAACTGGGGGCCTCCTGCATGGGAAGCACACCTAAGTTCAGCATATGGATCTGCACAGGCTGGGGCTGGAATTCAATCCTCAGTTCCCAGGGCTTCAAAGCAAGCACTTAACCTGCTAAACCATCCTGGCTTCCCCTTTACCAGTCAATTCTTGATAGAAAGTCTGAGCTATCATAATACAGGACTATAAGAGACAAGAACATTATACAGCCTTCCATAGAGAAAATGGGGTGGGAGCGATTAAAAAACAAAACAAAAGAAAGCAAACACTGCATTTTCTTAAGGATGGATCTTTGCTATTCTCCACTTGCTTTGAACCTAAGCCAGCATTACTTTTTTAGGAAGTCTTGGATGACTGAATTGATGTTTCTCCATACAGCTTGTTGTCCATTCCTCTATAATTGCTTTTGGGTGTTTTTCTGTTGTTCTTGTTGTTGTTTGATTGGCTTTGTTTTATTTTTCATCTTTCAATTACAGTTGACAATTCTGTTTGTTTTTAATTTGGTTACATCCTCAGAGAATCCTAAAATATTTATCTCAAAGGTATTCCATAACAGATGTTGTTTGAGGGCAGGCATTTATAATGCTATCATTTTCTAGTGCAGTGGTTTTCATTTAACACAGGCTATATAATAAAATAAGAACAATTTCTTTCTCACATAAGATACTTTAAATTTAATCAGTGCACATGATTATTGTGCTGAAGTAAATCCTTCCCAATCTAAAATTCTTTTTTTTTTTTTTTTAATTTTATTTTATTAATTTTTATTGTTTTTGACAGAGAGAGAGAGAGAGAGATACAGAGACAGAGAGAGAACTGAACTGGGGGAGCTCCCAGTTCAGCACATGGGTCCACACGGGCCAGGGCCGGGATTCGATCCTGGGTCCCCGGTGCTGCAAAGTGAGTGCTTAACCCACCGAGCCATCCCGGCTTCCCCATCCAATCTAAAATTCTTATCTTAGCACTCACCATTTGCCTTACTGGGAGTATAGTACATACTCACCTATCCTTCCACTCAAATGAAAACCATACTTTTCCTTTGAGTGAAGAATTTGAAGTTGTAAAATTAAAATTTCTAAGAGTCTTTGCTTCTTATGAAATTACATTGTCTTTGATTATATATGTTTATGAACTTTTACATTTAGATTAAATTTTATGGCCCTATCTTCTACCAAGTGATCATAAACTGCTTAAGAAAATAGTCATTAATTGATCTGTCTTCCCCAGAGTTCCAGCAGCAAACCTTGCACACAATAAATATCTAATAAGTATTTACTTAATATATTCCTTCTGAAAAATTCTCCCCTAATTTGTATTCTGAACTAGAGATTCAAATATTTGAATTATTCTAGGAATGTTTGAAAATACTATTAAAAAACAAGGTAAGCAGGTTCTTTTTTTTTTTGAGGTCATGTTCAATGTGAAAAGTAATATAAGTACAATTCTAAAGATTAGATAGTACCTTAATTACTTTCTGGCTCCAATATCCAAGAACTTTTTTTAAAAAGGTTTTTAATTAAAATAGTATAAACTCTACTTCTGTTGCTAGTTACTTTTTTTCTCATGGTTTTTTACAAATATTTACAAAATATAAATACATGAATAAATGAATATCAAATTAAAAAAAAATTATTTTCTAGACTTTCTTCACCTCAAAGAGTTTACCACAAGTTTCAGTAGCCAGCTCCACACCCATGTTTGCATGTTTCCGGTAGATGGCCGACAAAAATTTTAAACACCTTTGTCCTCAGAAGGTGCATTGCATAAAATCATATGCAAGTGAATTAAGCTAACAGAGAAACATTTCATGGTATCACTTATTTAATTAAAAAATAAAATAAAAAACAAATGCCAACTGCACAGGAACAAGACAGAAAAATGTTTTCCAGGGTTGTGTGGCAGAAAAGCAGTTGTGTGGGAAAAATAGGAGAGGTTGAGAAAAGGGCATAACTTTTAGCTATAAGATAAATAAGGTTAGAAGTTTTAAAGGATCTAACATAGAACATGATGACTATAGTAGAGTTGATAGCACTGTATTACGTACTTTAAATTTGTGAAGAGAGTAGAACCTACATGTTTTTATAGAAAATTATATAATATATGGATAAATGAGGTAATAAATAAATTAAACAGGAAAAATATGTTCACAATATTTTATATATCAAATTATCACAATGTACAGCAAGCTTGACCAACCCGTGGCCCACAGATAGCCTGCAACCCAGGTCAGCTTTGAATGCAGCCCAACACAATTCATAAACTTCCTTAAAACTTTGAGATTTTCTTGTGATATATTTTTAGCTAATCAGTTATCGTTAGTGTTAGTGTATTTTATGTGTGACCCAAGACAATTCTTCTTCCGATGAGGCCCAGGAAAGCCAAAACTTTGGACAACCCTGATGTATACTTTAAATATGAGGTCTAATAATTAAGTTCATGAACTCATTCTAGAAAAAGTGCTACACACCTCGTTGTTGAATATCACTATGGTCATCTTCAAAGTACTCTCCTTGGGAATCTGTGCACCAACACTAGCACTTAGACCACCTTTCACAGCAATTTTGGAACTCTTTTTTTAGAATGGCCATCAGAGCTCTCATCTTATGATACGTGTTGCATTGTGAGCTCACCAAACAGCACACAGTCTATCATGCTATTACTTTTGGCTTACTGATGAGTAGGGAAGGACTGAAGAAAAAAAAAGAAATAAAGAAAGAAAAAAAACAACAGTTGCCTTATTTTTTCTCTTTCTTCCTTACTATCCTTATTAGCATCAGTGATGTGCAAATACATGCAAGTACCATAAGTAAGAAAGGATTCCACAGGGTTCCTTGGTAGTTGGAGTTTCTTAGAATGCCATTGCTTTTTTTTCTGCATTTGAAGCAAGTACTGATTTGACCAGAAAGTACGGACTCCGGATTGTCAGTACCCCCAAACTTACTCAGTCTTAGAGAGAACACTCTGTTCTGTACTGTGAGTCTCACTAAATTCAAATACATCAGAGATTCATGTGAGGTCTGTACTCACTGGGCATTATGAAGGTTACATGCACATGTGATGAAAAAGGATGACAGTGTTTATCTCCTCGGCTCATACACATTCTCCATTTTCTCTTTGGACTCCACTTACAAATATCAGTTCAAAATTAAAATTATTAAGAATTTCAACATGGTCCTTAAAGAGAATTAAACCTAAGGGGCCTTGAGTGACTACATAAATGACGTGCCCACAAGGCTGGCCCTGACTCTGGTCTTTTAAGTTTCAGATTCTCATTTAAGATTCTGCAATTTGGCATCTACTGTCAAAGCCAGCTAAAAGTCTTTGGTTAGATAAAGCACCTACCTTAGAGTCTGGCATATAATAAAAACTCAATAATCACTATAATTATTATTAGTAGTAGTATTAATTACTCTTATTATATAGCACTCTTTCTTATAAATATCCTTTGTCTATAGTTCTAGTATTATCAGTTATTTTAACTATACAACCTATTCAAATTTCATAGTTCTCATAGTACTATATGTATAAATTTAATTCTTGAAGGTAGGTAAATTGATTCTGGCAAAGTCACATCCAAGACAAATGTATTTCTTTATTTGTTATATTTAGCTCAACCTTAAGGTAAACATAAACTCATTTGCTCTGATTCCTTAAGACAGAAAAAATACCTTTCACCAATAAAAAAAAGTTTTTATAGGGATGTGGGGAGAGCTTAGTGGTTGAGTGCATGCCTTGCGATTCTGAGGTCCAGGGTTCAATTCCTGGCCCTGGCTTGTGCAGCACCATATACCAAACTGCAACGCAACTGCTAACTGCTGAAATAGTGGCAAAGAGACCCCATGTGAGAGCCCCCAGGGCCCAACATCTACCTGTATGGAATAAAACAATGTCACAACTAATGATGTACAACTGTGGAGACTGCTCTGGGCTCTCCCCTCTTGTTTCTATCTATCTATCTATCTATCTATCTATCTATCTATCTATCTATCTATCTATCTATCATCTATCTATCTGTAATCTATCTATCATATATCTATCTATATGTCTTTCCTTTCAAACAGTAAAAAAAAAAAATGTTTTTACAGTTTTGTGTTCATCAAGTTTAATTACCTCAAGCAGACCAAGATTAGGAAAGAGGAGCATACATAGTTACTGATGACACTAAAATTGGTAGAAAAACAATACTCAATAGCTCATTAGCATCTTAGTTAAGTGTTGAATTAGACAACTCTCTTAGATTCACTTAGTTACATTACTGACCACAAGACAGGGCACTAAATTTGCCAGAAGCCCTGATAAAAGGCAGTTAGGTAAAGAGGAGCCCAAAGATCTTATTCATCTTAAGATAAAAAATAATGAACGTATAACTATAAAATACAACTGTAAAATTAAGTCACTGGAACTTAATGGATAAGCAGAAATTCAGAGAAGAGGCAAGAAGGTTAAGTTAAACTGTTAGGGTCAACTTCTTAGACTGCATAAGGAATGTAATAGATTATTCCTTTCTCTATTTGTCATAGTTCTTTAAAAGCAGGAAGTAATTCTTATTATTTTCCCTCAGACCTTAGCACCATGACTTGCCTCCAGATGACATGCCATAGATGTTTGTTTTATTGTTTCCACAGCAAAAAAGCAACACAAGCTTAGGGAAAAGAATTGAGAACATACACCCTCAAATAATTGTCAAGAATTTAGAGGCTGTGTCTTAAATGGTCTGGACATATGGTAAAGTAACACAGAAATAGAAACCCTCGTAAGACTTTTGAAAACTGAAGTAGGAAGAAAGAGCTCTAGAAGCAACCCTTGAAATCCCTGTAGGAATATAATAAAAAAAAGACCTTAAATAGAAGACTTGAACAGAAAGCTTCACATGTTACAAGGATTTAAAAAGGTGAAAGGAGTTTGTAACTCTGATAATACAATGAAGATCTTTATTTTATGTGGATACACATGATGTTGATATTACCAGATTCATTAAAATAAGTATCCATTTGCAAATATGCAGTCATATTTGAGCCATTTAAAAATTCATCTTATAACACATGACTATACACTCTTTTATATTGCACATAGAACTTTCTGAAGAATAGACCACATGCTGGGACACAACTACAGAAAGAAAGCAGTTAAAAACACATACACATGGAGATTAAACAACATGTTATTTAAAAATGAGTGTATCAAAGAAGAGTTTTAAAAATATATAGAAATGAATGACAATGAAAACACTACATATCAAAATTACTGGGATGTAGCAAAAGCAGTAATAAAAGAGAAATTTATATCGTTACAGGCCTATCTAAATAAACAAGAAAAATCACAAGTATACAACCTAATATCACATCCTAAAAGTCTAGAAAAGAAGAACAAAAAACAACCATAGTCATCAGAAACAAAGAAATAATAAAAATTCAAGCAGAACTAAGTTAAATAAAGCACAGAAAAGCAATAGAAAAATTAATGCAATGAAAAGCTAGATCTTTGAAAAAAAAATTTAATTAAATGGACAACACCCTGGCTAGGCTCACCAGGGGAAAAAGAGAGAAGATACAAATAATCCAAATTAGAAAAGAAAGGGAGAAAATTACAATTGATACCATGGAAATACAAAGGATCATACAAGAATACTACAAAGGGTTATGTGCCACCAAATTTTGCAATCTAGAAGAAATGGACATGTTTCTAGAAACATATAGTTTACCTAGCCTGAATCAAGAAGAACTGGATAATCTACACAGACCAATCAACAGTAAGGAAATCAAAACAATCCAAAACTTCCCCAAAAGCAAGATTCCCAGATCAGATGGTCTCACTAATGAGTTTTACCAGGCATTTAAAGATAAACTAACACCTACCCTTCTTAAACTCTTCCAAAAATTTGAGGAAGAGTCAGTACTTCCCCACTATTCTACAAGGCTAATATTACCCTAACACCAAGGCTTGGTAAGGACAACACATAAAAAAAAGAAAACTATAGGCCAATATCTCTTATGAACATTAATACAAAGGTCCTAAACAAAATACTAGAAAATAGAATATAACAATGCATGAAAAAGATTATACCTCACTATCAAATGGGATTCATCCAAGGGCACAAGGATAGTTCTACATATGCAAATCAATCAATGTGATACTCCACATAAAGAGAATAAAAGATAAAAACCATATGATTATATCATTTGATGCAGAAAAAGCATTCAACAAGAAACAACATCCTTTTAAGATCAAAACACTTAGTAAAATGGGTATAGAAAGAAAGTACCTTAACATAATAAAGTCCATATATGACACACCCTCAGTGAATGTCTTATTGAATGGGGAAAAACTGAAACCTTTTCTTCTAATATCAGGAACAAGACAAAGATGTCTCCTGTCACACTGCTATTCAATGTAGTGCTGGAAGTTCTATACAGAGCCATCAGGAAAGAGAAAGAAATAAAATACATCCAAATTGGAATTGAAAAGTTAAGCTGTCACTTTTTATATACAGCATGATTCTTTATATAGAAAACCTTAAAATCTCCACCAGAAAACTATTAGAAATAATAAATAAATACAGCAAAGTTGCAGAATACAAAAATCAATGTCCAAAAAAAACAGCATTCTTATACATGAATAATGAAACTTTAAAAAAAGAAATGAGAAAAATAACAACAACAACAACAAAAAACAATACTTAAAATAACAACAAAAAAATACTTGCAAAAAATGCAAAAATACTTGCAATAACAACAAAAAATACTTAAAAATAAACTTAACAAAATTGTGAAGGACTTATACATGGAAAACTATAAAACACTGTTAAAAGAAGTTGAAGAAGAAACAAAGAAATGAAAAGATATTTTGTGTTCTTGCATTGGAAGAATCAACATAGTTAAAATGGCCATATTACCCAAAGCAATATACAGAGTCAAAGCAATTCCCACAGACATTCTTTCAAAAAATAGATTTCTTTTTTTAAATCATCAGATTCCTGTGGAACCACAATACCCTCAAATTAGCCAAAACAATCCTACCAAAATAATAATAATAAGGGTGAAGGTATCATACACTCTGACTTCGGTCTATACTACAAAGTGTCAACAATCAAAAAAGCTTGGTAATGGTAGAATAACGGACATAGAGACCAATGGAACAAAATTAAAAAATCCAAAATAAACCCATAAGTATATTATAGGTAATTTTTGAAAAAGAATAAAAAATATACAATGGAGAGAAGAACCTCTTCCATTAAAGGTGCTGGGAAAATTGGAAAACCACATGCAAAATAATGAATCTGGACTGCGAACTGTCACCATACACCAAAATTGACTCAAAGTGGATTAAAGACCTCCACATATAACCTAAAACAATAAATTGCATAGAAGGAAAAATTGGTATACTAAAATTATAGACCTTAGGTTCAGGGAGGACTTTATGAATTTGACCTCAAAGGCAAGGGAAATAAAAGCAAAAATAAACAAATGGGACTATACTAAACTAAAAAAAACTTCTGCACAGCAAAGAAAACCATCAACAAAATAGAGAGGCAACCAACCAAATGGGAGAAAATATTTGCAAACAATGTCTCTGACAAATATATAAAGAACAACAACAAAAAACAAATGATCCAATTGAAAAATGGACAGCAGACCTGAACAGATATTTCTCCCATGAAGACATACAAACAACCAACAGATATATGGAAAAATGCTTAACTTCACTAGCTATTATGGGAATGAAAATTAAAACCACAATCAGACACCATATCACACCTGTTTGAATGGCTATATTCAACCAGATAAGGAATAATAAGTGCTAGAGAGGCTGTGGAGAAAAAGGAACTCTCATACACTGCTGCTGGGATGTAGATTGGTACAACCACTATGAAAAGCACTGTGGAGGTTCCTCAAAAAAACTAAGAATAGAATTATCATATGACCTACCAATACCTCTTCTGGGATTGACAAAAAAACCTGAAAATCTTAGTTCACAATGATATATGTACCCCGGTGTTCATCGCAGTACAGTTCATGATGGCCAAGTGGTGGAAACAACCAAAGTGCCCTTTGATAGATTACTGGATAAAGAAATTTTGGTACATTTAAAAATGAAATACTACTCAAAAATAAGAAAAGATGAAATACAGCCATTTGTGACAACATGGATGGACCTTGAGGTCATCATATTAAGGGAGATAAGTCAGACTGAAAAAATCAAGAACCAGATGGCTTCGCTTGTATTGCACAATATAAAACTTAAAGTAACAATGAAACAAAAAGTCATTGACACAGTCAATAGTTTATTGTTTTCCTGAGGGGAAGAGGGGAAGGAGGTGGGATAGTAGAGAAGTGACATCAAATACATGGTGATAGAAAGAGAGCTGACTCTGGGTGGTGAGCACATAATGCAATACATAGAAGATGTAATGTAGAATTGTACACCTAAAATCTATGTAATTTTTACCAACCAATGTTACCCCAATAAGTTTAACAATTAATAAAAAGAAAGACTAAACTCTGAACAAATAAAGTAGAATAAAATAAAACAAAATGTATGCGTTTCAACATTTATAAATCACAACCCAGTAACACTCATAAAAACTAAGAATTTGAGAGTGTATATTTTCATATATTTCTTCTGAAAAATAACTATATACTGAATAGGCATGGAAATGTATATATATATATATATATATATACACACACACACACACACACACACATATATATATGTATATATATTTATATATATTTATCTTTAGCATTTACCCAAAATTCTACTTCATTTCATATGTTAACTGTTCTAATCTCAGGCTTCCCAGAAAATTCTATATTACCATTAATTGTGGAACAATTCCACAGATATACGGTGCTATGTAAAATCATTCTAAAGAAAGCAAAAGAATGTAACTGTTATCTTCATAAATCAAGCCTTTCCAAATGCTGCAGAGATTGTTCAATGTTGTGTAGCAGACATTCTTAAATGTCTGAAAAAGGGGGATAGTTATAAATTATGTCCAACAACACTCTCAAACTCATAACCTAGAGGCCAAATTTGTTTTATTTGGTCAATACATTTCTTAAAAATTGAGTCTATATTTTAGTAGCAGGAAACTTCCTGTAAAAAATTTCTCTTGAAATTATTAGTGGGTATAACATATTTCACTGATTACATATGGAATTTTAGATAGTATTATGTAGTAGAATCTCACTTAACCAGCACCCAATGGGGACTGGTAGATGCCAGATAAATGTAAGTAGACTCTCAGATAACTGGCACCCATGTCAGGTAAATGCAGTAGAATAACTATTTGTGTGTGTGTGTGTGTGTTTGTGTGTGTGTGTGTTTTCTGAATTGCCTGATGATGTTTTTACACAAATCTGTAATATCTGATCTCATTAACAACTAAGAGCTCTTGATATATAAAACAGTAGCTTTCTAGTCTTTTACTTTGTGAATATCTTTCCCAGTTTCTCCTTGGAATCTTGCTTTTTTTAATTATTAAATTGATATTTTTATTTACATGTAGTCAAAGGTATATTTTTAAGTTTATCTTCTTAATTTGTAACCATATTTATCTCATTCTAGACTCAGTATTAATAATATGTCCATCATATTCTCCTCTTGCATTTTTGTAATTTCATTTTTGGAGTTAACCTTTAATTAATCTGGGAATCATTAAGGTAAAAAGGGAGATACAGAACTGAGTTCTCTACCCCCTTATTTATCAATTGCTTCTTTTTTTTTTTTTTTAATTTAGTGGCTATAGGGACATTTGTCTCAAGAATATTTACTGAATACTTCATTTTCCCAATCAATCTGAATGGTCATCTCTAGAATACACATATACTAAATTAACAAATATGCATGAGTTTCTTAACTCTCTTTTCTATTCCTATAATCTATCTCTATGCCAGTATCATATTCTTTTAACTCCTACATATTTAAATTGTATAAATATTAAAAGGCAAATAATCATCTATATAGTTTTTTCTCAAGAATTGCCATGTATTACTCTAAATGTATGTCATTTTGTCAAGTACTCTATTAAAACACAATTAGCAAATAATAACAACAAAAATTATCAGTACCCTTACTGTGATGTCAGTAAACGTATCAAATAACTTAAGACACATCAATACTTTAACTTTGGACTTAATGTTTCTTAAGTTGTATGATATATTTACTGCAATCCCAATTAAGATACCAAAACTTAAGGGGAAAACAATGCTTTCAAAAGGTTGTGATTTAAATCAGATTTGTTATTTAAAGACAGCTAAGGTCTATTACAAATATAGTAATAATCACTTCTTTAAAGTATATTTGATAAAAAATGTATTATTTTTTAATATCAAAGACATTATGCTTATTTCCTAGGTCCACCAAGTTTGTATCTGTAAGTCCAGTAAATCTACCTCAAAAGTGTTGTCTCTTTAAGGAGTTTACCTGTCTCATAACTCATTGAGTGCTGGCTGCCTCCTCAGACATTTCATCACTCGGCTTCCCTGTTCCATATTCCTGCCAGTCTCTTTTGTGGCTAAAATTTACATTCTTGTTAGAGTGATGATAGTTATGAATTCTAGTTGAGGTAGTTAGATGTTAGCATTACCTATCTTTTTATTATTATTATTTTTTTTTAGCATTACCTATCTTGTTCTAATGGAAAGATCTGAAACTTTTCATACTTTGAATGAATTTCCTGTAGCCAGGTATATAGGTAGCTGAATAGAAAATCGTACTTTGGGAAAATCCCTGAAATACATTTATGAGTCTATGTAACAAATATTAGCAATATTTTTTTCTTAACATGTGTTGTGAAAAGTCTAAACATAGTTAGATTTTTGGCATAAAGTAAAATCTCATTAACATTTAAAACAGGAAATTTATGCCCCATATAATTTTCAACGGAAGAGTCAAACATAGAATAGCTACAATTATTTATTTTTGCTTAACATCACCCACATAGCATAATCTAATTTTCCTGACTTAAAATAATTAGTAAAATAGACTTCCTAAAAGTGTTGTATTTCAGTGTGAAACAGTTTCATTTTATTTCTTTAGCACTTTAGAATACTCTATTTAACACTGACACATTTTTTAATTCTACCTTGAAAAGTATGCATCTAGATCAGCATATAATACAAAAAAGAATACTTTTTTCTGTCTACTATGATATGCTCTGTGAAAGAAAGTATACAGTATATGCCTCTAAATACATCAATAAACATTTATAAAATTAAACTGAACATCGGTATATGAATGTTATATCACTTTTCCTGAAAAAGTGATAACTCAACAGATTATTTCTTACCTCTAGGTCACCAGGTCGAATCCAACCCAGGTTGATATCAATTGGATGTTGCTGCCATCTGACAGCTTCATTGTGACTTATGGGCACTAAATTGCTCATCATAATCTTAATAATAAAGAGTCCACATTCTAAAAGCTGTCACTGCAATTACAATTAATTGGTATCAATCTCAGCACCATTAGAATAATATTGAGTGAAAATACAATCCTTCCATTTTTCTCAATGTAAATAATTGAAGAAAAATGAAGAAATTGTAAAGTGCTACTTCACTGAGCCTGCATCCACTCATTAGTCCATAAAATCTTGGGACACATGCTACAATCATGAGAGAAAGCGGGAATGTATAATTGAAGCAGTGGTAGGCTCTGTTTTTGGAGTGCTAATAATCTAGTAGGGAAAAAACAGACAATTATAGAACACAGACAAGAGATATGTGTTCCATAAAATATTTATACTACCCAAAGCAATCTACAGATTCAGTGTAATTCCTATCAAAATATCAATGAAATTTTACTCAAAACTAGAGCAAATAATTCTAAAATTTATATGAAACCAAAAAGAACCCGAATAGTCACAATGATCTTGAGAAAACAACAAAGTTGGAAGTGTAATTCTACTTGATATCAAACTATATTACAAGGCTATAGTAATCAAAACAGCACAGTATTGGCATAAACACAGACCACAGAAGAGAATAGAAAACCCAGAAATAAACCCACACCTATATAGTGAATTAATCTATGACAAAGGAGGCAAAAATATTAAATGACAGAAAGACAGTATCCTCAATAAATAGTGCTGGGAAAATTAGACATACACATGCAAAAAAATAAAACTGATCACTTTCCAATATCATGTACAAGAATAAACTCAAAATGAATTAAAGACTTAAATATAATTCTTGAAACAATAAAACTCCTGAAAGAAAACAGATAGTAAACTCTCAGACATTACCCTTAGTAATATTTGAGCTCCTAGGACAAGGGAAAAAAAAAACAAAAACAAATAGGACTGCATCAAACAAAAGTTTTTCACACAGCAAAGAAAATCGTCAACAAAATGAAAAGATAACCTACTAAATGGAAAGATATATTTGCCAATGATGAAAGAGAACTGCCATATGACCCAGCAATTTCACTTCTGGGTATTTATCTGAAGTAATCCAAAACATTAATTTGAAAATATATATGCATCCCATGTTTATTGCAGCCTATTTACAACAGCCAAGATATGGAAGCAACCTAAGTATGTATTGTACTGTTAAAGATTTATTTTCATTGTTTTTTGAGAGAAACAGACAGAGAGCCAGAGTGGTCTCCATAGTTGACAGCATTCGTTTTCCATATAGTTTCACTCCACAGGTGGGCACAGGGCTGCTCAGGGCAGGAACTGGACTGGGAGCCTCCCACATAGGCCCAACAAGAACTAAACTGGGGGCACACCCCAGTTCAGCACATGGTTCCGTTTGGTTCGGGGCTGGGACTCAATCCTTGGGCTCTGGGGCTGCAAATCGAGCATTTAACCCGCTGAGCCATCCTAGCTTCCCAATGCACTGTTCATGAAATCATAAATTTATATAGCCAATATGGAAAATAGTGTAAAACTCCTAAAAATTAAAAAGAGAACTGCCATATGACCCAGCAATTTCACTTCTGGGTATTTATCTGAAGTAATCCAAAACACTAATTTGAAAATATATATGCATCCCATGTTTATTGCAGCCTATTTACAACAGCCAAGATATGGAAGCAACCTAAGTATGTATTGATAGATGACTGAATGAAGAAGATGTGGCACATATGTACAATGAAATATTACTCAGCCATAAGGAAAGAATGAAACCTTTCCATTTGCAACAACATAGGTAGACCTAAAGGATACTATAGTAAGCAAAATAACTGAGACAGAGAAAGACAAATACCATATGAATTTACTTATATATTGAATCTAAAAAACACAATAAACAAACAAAATAGAAACAAACTTATAGATACAGAGAACATTTTTATGGGTGCAAGATGAGAGGGAGATTAGGGGATGAGTGAAAAAAGGAAAGGGAAGTATTAAGAGGTATTAAGATGTACAAATAGCCAGTTATGAAAACAGTCACAGGGATATAAAGTACAGCATAAGGAGTATAGTCAACGATATTTTAATAATTATGTATTCATATCAGAGGGGTACTAGACTTAGCAGGGTTATCACTTCATAAGTTATGTATGTGTCTAATAACTATGTTGTACCCTTGAAAGTAATAGAATATTGTATGTCAACTGTAATTAATTTTTTTAAGTGAAGAAATTACTACATCACTGCATTTTACATGCTATTGTGAAATTATACCTTACATTATTACAAATTTTAATTTAATTAAAAAATTAAATTACTAATTTACAATTTCATTCTACATGACTTTCTTTAAAAAAAAACAAAACAGTTCACAAGCGAGTCAGCTTCTAACAAATATAAAAGGATAATCTTAAGACTGTGTACTAAAAACTCATACACACCAAAACAAACATATATCATAAAGATATAATTAAAAATTTTCACTTAACCCATCACTTAATTTTACAATGGTATTTTGACAAATATGTGTAATTGTGAAGATATCAAAATGATGGTTCATTTACATTATGTGCCACTCAAAACATTGTCAGTAGCTGGGTGATTTTCTCATAATAAGGAGGAACAATTTCTTGTGACAGCAGTTCAAAAATTATATTTCAGTTTGGAGTAAGTACTAAATCTTTGTAATCAAAAGACTATAGAAGATCAGTCAAATTATTTTTTATAATCAAAATGCAAAGACATTATCAGTTTAATAATTCTAAATAGAGTTAAAATATCTTTCAGCAAATGTAAATGGTCTTATTTTAGCTTATTAATTTGTCCCCTGGATAAGCAGTTAGAATCTACTTGCATTGTGCAACCAAATTAATATATAACCAAAGTCAAGCAATCTAACTTCTCAGACTCTTTCATCTTCAAAATCAAGTGAAGTTGCAATATAAAAGAACAACGATGTTCAAATTTTGTTTAAAAAGTAGAACTTGGGGAAACCGGGATGGCTCAGTGGGTTAAGCGCTCACTTTGCAGCGCCGGGGACCCGAGATCGAATCCCAGCCCTGGCCTGTGTGGACTCATGTGCTGAACTGAGGAGTGCTCCCAGTTCAGTTCTTTCTCTGTCTCTGTATCTCTCTCTCTCTCTCTCTCTCTCTCTCTCTCTCTCGTCAAAAACAATTAAAAAAAAAAAAGTAGAACTCAATTCTCCCCCCCCCCAAAAAAAATGACTTCAATTTTATAAATATAATTCAAATAAACATGAAATGTCTGGAGTTTGAAGGAAGACCAGCTTATTCCAGGCCATGCACCTGAGCTACACTAGCAAACTGAAAAGCACTACTTTAGAAATACCAAAAGAAAATCTTATCCAGTCAATATTAATAGAGATAGAAATTATAGGAGAAAATGGATCATTTCAGCAGAATAGTACAACTTATTTTTTAGGTTTTTAGAAGATTTAATAAAATGATATATACATAATAGCTAGCATTGTGTTTGGCAAATTAGTGGATGCTCAGTAAACAATTAATCCTTCATCCCTTCTTTCTGGACACATTTCACTTCCATCAGTTCTCTATAATATTATAATTTATGCAAGATATTTTGCATGCAATTGGTAACATCTTTCAAACAAAAGACTAAATTGTGCATTCTCAATGGAAGCAGTATTGCCCCCCAATTTTTTTCTTGACAGGTAAAAATTATATATATATATATATACACACACACACACACACACACACACACACACACACACACATGTATATATATATGATATATATGTGTATGTATATATCATATGTATATGTATACATATATATGTATATATATATATCATAAATAGATATACAGTATATCTGTTGTATTATTTTATGGAAAGGTAATTCAGAAAAACATGTCTAAAGATTCCTAATGTGAGGTAACTATAAATTACAGGTAGAAAAGTACTGAACTAAACTATTAGAAATCACATTCAGTGAAAAATAGAGTGATACTAATCCAAGGAAATGTTAATTTACATATTTAACAACCAAATGCATTTTGCATGTAAAACAATCTATTAGACATTTTTTTTAATAAAAAAATATATATGTGGTATAGTCAAGTCCATGAACTCAAGGCACTTAACTTATCACCAAATAGTAAAAGCATTAAATAGTACAAAGTTTCAGGAGTTCAGAGAAGAAAGATATTTTCTTACTGCAGTGATCAGAAAAACTCAAAAAAGAGGGTTTGTCAACTGGCATTTGGAAAAGTACACTTGAAATGATCAGATATGAAGTTAGAACACCCCACATGGGAAGGATGGCATGAGTACAGGACTAAAAGAAAAAGCAACAAAAGTCATAGTGAGAAATGACTGGGAATTATATAGAATGCCAGTCTGAAGAGTCAGGATTTTATGTGACACAAATAGGAAATCAATGCAGGATTTTAAGGAGGGGAGTGACTTGATAGAAATGATAGTGATTACAAAAATGAACTGGAAGAAAGAGACTGGAGCTGGAAAACTATTAAAGGCTACTTCTACAATCACTAAAATTGAAATAAAAATTCCTGCTCAGTGATGATAGCAATCGAACTGTTGAAGGCTCAGTGGAACTTAGTGGTCCATTAGATGAGAGGGTAAGGAGGAGAGTAATAAAAGGTAAAAATCAAAGGACTTTAACATTTCAGTTGGAATAATTAGGATAATGGTAGCATCACTCTTATGATTCTTTGAAGCTTCTTGCTCTATCCCTGTACCTAACAACCAGCATAATAAAGTTAAAAAATATATATATATTTTTTTTTGGCTAGGTCACTGTCTTAGTTTGTTCAGGCTGCTATAACAGAATACTATAGATTGAGTAGCTTATAAACAACACAAGTTTTCTTCTCCCATGGTGACATACAAATGGCCAGCAGATATATATGAAAAAAAATGTTCAACTTCACTAGCTATTAGGGCAATGAAAATCAAAACCACAATGAGATACCACCTAATCCCTGTTAGAATGGCTATTATTAACAGGACAAAGAATAACAAATGTTGGAGAGATTGTGCAGAGAAAGAAATCCTTATTTCCTGCTGGTGGGAATGCAAACTGGTACAGCCTTTATGAAAGACAGTATGGAGTTTCCTACAAAAAATTAAAAATAGAGTTATGATTTGACCCAGCAATCCTCTGTCTGGGCATCTACCCAAAAAGTTTGAAGACCTTAGTCCACAAAGATATATTTATCCAATATTCACTGTAGCACTGTTCACGGTGGCCAAGTCATGGAAACAGCCAAAGTGTCCTTTGTTAGATGACTGGATAAAGAAGCTGTGGTACATTTACACAATGGAATATTACTCAGCCATAAGAAAAGATGAAATACAGCCATTTACAACAACATGGATGAACTTTGAGATCATCGTGCAATGCAAAATAAACAGACAAAAAAATATCAATAACCATATAACTTCATTCATATGTGGAACATATGTGGAACATAAAACTGAAAACAGAATGAAATAAAAACTCACGGACACAATCAAAAGTTTAGTGGTTACTCAAGGGTAAGAAGGGGTGGGGAGAGGGGGACACACATATGTGGTGATGGAAAGAGAACTGACTCATGGTGGAGAACCCATAACGCAGTACACAGGTGATATGTTCAAGAATTGTACACCTGGAGCCTATGTAATTTTAAAAGGTGAAAGATTTATACACTCTGAAGAGAAATCAGAGTATTGTAATTTTAAATAATCAGTGTCACCCAATATATTTTATAATAAAAAATAAAAAGAAAAGTAGATTCACAAAAAAGAAATATATTTTCCTTTCTCTTACTCTTTTTGTGGGTGGCCATAAAAATTTATTTCTTGTCTATGAACTGCTGAGATAACATGACAAAAAAAAGGTCAATTGGTTGATATAAAAATACAATGACCAGAGTTAAATAAATAAATAAAACATGATTAAACTTTATATTACATAACCATTACATAAACACTCCCATATATAGCAGTATACATACAATAATGAATACCTCTTGAGCAGCATTTAGAAAATGTATGCCTTGACTTAAAAATTTCAGGATACTTTAAACTGAATAACTGTGAACAACGGCAACAATGTCACCTGTTGGGAGCTGGTCAGGAGCCTGAACAGAAAGGTTTCTGGGGGCCTTGATGGCAAGGCCTCGGCTCCCTCGACTTCCCGGGAAGAACTGGCATAGGGTCTGGATGGCAAAGCCTGGATCCCCCCTTTCATCTCCCTCGGTGGTGTGTGTGTGTGTGGTGGGGGGTAGTTGGTTGATTAGTTACCATATAGAAAAATGTATATGCAGCTTCGCATGAAGGCCAGGCAGCAGACGCCAATAGATCAATGGCCCATGATCTACATATCAAAGCCTTTAATGGACAGGGCTGTTATCTCCTGTAAAGATCTGTTTACACTGTGCTTTGCTATGCTAATGCCTGTTCCTTGTAATGGTAAATTTTGCTATATAAGATAAGCAATAAAGCCATTTGGGGCTGCTCCTATTGAGGACAGCCAGCTGACCATTTGGTCTGTCTATCAATTCCCACCGCTCGAACTCGGAGACTTCGTTCAGCTAGGCTGGTTCCTGGTACAGTCACCCACTTTATTATTTTATATGGGTACTATCTGAGCTATATGCTGTAGTAAAATAACATCTTTCTTGTTTCTAGATACAATACTTATTTAAAGGAGATAGCTCATTGCACAATAAATATGGACTAAAAACGGAAATCTTTGGAGGATATAGAATATATCTTAGGCTCCTCAAACTATATGAACCAATCCAGAAGATAATTCTTCTATAATATGGATTGTGAAATAAAAATGAAGAAAGTAGATGGCTGAGTTTATTGCCTCTCAAAATACAGCATAAAGCAGCAACCTGAAATGAAAGTGACAGCAGATGGTTCTAGATGTAAGAAGAAAAATACCCCAAACTAGTAGGGCATAAATTCCTTAAAGATGACAAAGAAAAATATAGGAATGACTTTCATTGGCTTTTTTATCTCACAATATTATTCTATTCATGGTCTCTACTAATCTATAAAATGATGGTATTTGTATAAAGCAATACACAGAATATTAAATGTATGCTTCCAACATTTTTTCTTAATTTTTGTTACTGAAAGGTAGCAAACATCACTAAAAAATATAGAGAAAAAAAATGCTTCTGTACCAGCAATCATTACCTAATGGTGGATAAACCTCCTGTCTAGATATACAATTTATTGGATATACAGATAATAAAGTAGGCTTACTCACAGCTATAATCATGAATATTGACAGAGATCAATGTATGCACCTGGCATGATTCTCACAGGCCTCTCTTCTGGAATGACAAATCATAAGTTTGTCCTGCATTTTATAACAAGCCAGTTACTTCTAGTTTTATCTGTACCTTTAGCTCAATGTGTGATACACTGCACACATTGTACATTGACAATCAGCTTTCTGAGCACAAGAGTACTGTGAAATATGCTTAGCAAATAAAACTGATTTTGAAACTCTAACATTCTTTGACCAGTGTCCTATGCTCAATCCCTTTTTCTTAAATGTTTAACTTTTTCACAAGAAATTATAATCACATTTGTATTGTTGACTAAGGTCAATGTTACCTTTGTCTCAATACTCTATTGACCATGCTGAACAAAACAGAAACAATTTGTACTGTCTGTCTCCCTCCCCAGTTCCCAGTATTTGTTGATGGAAGAAATGTAACTACCTGCTCTGAGTTAAAAGGAATGAAGGTGGTTTTCTTTCAGCAATTTGCTCCACTACAATTAGCACTTTTATTGCACATTAACCTTCCTACTTATGTGCAAAAAGATAGTAGCAATTCTATCTGACAGCCTGTTTTTGCATGGATATTTGAATGAAGACACCTAAAGATAATTCAAGCTCCAACTGCTTTTTATTAGCCCTTGGTCTGCTTATCAACTGTATGAACTTAACATGTTGCATAAGGCGGGGTTTAAATCCCTCATACCCCTCTGTTCCGGCAGGTATTTAAATGAGACCACGTTGAAATGAACTCTTCTCTTTAAAATGCTATTGCTTCCATATTATTTATAACTTTTCAATGAAATTTTTTGTACTTACGTAAATTTATCCATTGATAATATTTGCTCATTATATATCAACCAAACCTAATTAATTAAATAAATCTTGCAAAAAATAAAAGGTCAAGTGTAAAAATGAGAATTCTCGTTACCCGTCCTTAATGCATGGCTCAGAAAAAACAAAGATTCTCGTGATCCATAAGCAATGTGTTAAAAAGGTATTCAATCATTGTTAAACTATCAATTTCTTCATTAGTAAACTGATATTACTGGTGAATACATTTTTAGAAACTCAGCTATAAACCCAAGCTTAAATGAGAAGTTTATGTACTATAGAGAAATAACCAGAAATTAGTGGAGAAAGATGGGTTATTAAATACATAAAATTGATATAGTTGGCATTTGATAGAAAAAAAGACATGCTTTACAATAATATTAGAATAATGATAGTAAGTTAAAGTTTCCTGGATAGGCTAAAATTCAATAAATATTTAATGTGTTGTTATAATGTTCATACACAAAAATGAACAGTAATTTGTTATTAATAACTATCTCAGGAATGATCATGAAGAAAATTAAGACAGCAGAAAGACTGGCATAATTAAGATTACTTATATTTCTTTATATCATTGCTTATTAACTGTGAAAAAATTTATTTCATTTTCATTGAAGTGAAATAGCATTTGAGCAAAACTAAGTATCATTGTGAAAGATTTCTACTGGAGTTTTCATGTATATTCTGAATTTATATGAATGTGTTCTTTGGAGAGAAATATTAAGATATATATATATTCTACTAACCTCTCATGAATAGAAATTTACAGAGTTCAATAAATACTAAATAGATCAATATACTTAAACCTTGTTTTTGTTTGTTTGTTTGTTTGAGAGGGTGGGGGAGACAAGGGGTCAGAAACGTTTCAGCACTAAAAATGAAAAACTTCTTGCAAAATTGAAGTGTGTGTCATATTTTTTAAAATTTATAAATCAAGGTTTGGTACTTCTAAATATAAGATTAAAGCTCTAATAAGTGCTCAAATAGCTTCAAGAAATAATTTAATAATTTAGTAATACCATGAATTAGATCATATCCTTCCAACTCTACTTTGGGTGAAATATGACCAGATCTAAAAAGCTGGCAACCCTGAACTATTGATGAAAATATAGCAGATAACTGACATTTTATTTCCTCCGTAGACCTAATAACATTCTCCGTTCCATATCACATCCCAAAATAAAATCCATTGCTTTGAATAAATACTGTCATGACATTTACATGTCAAGAATTATTCAAGGTGGTCCAAATTTCACAATCCATACTAAATTTGTTGTATGTGGTTTATCTATTTCAAGTTTGTTCTAATTTAAGTAACTCTTCACTAGATAAAAAAAAAGCAAAATAATTCAAATATACTGTATACATGTATCATTAGAAACTTATAGTAGATGTAACTGCTATTTATTAAGTATTCCAAATTCTGTATCTAATAACATGTGTTTTATGTTATCAGCCTCATGAGTCAATGGTCTTTCTTATCTGTTTTGTTGTAGTTTCAGACATGCACACTTTATCATGGCTCACAAATTTAACATATGCTTTCACATCCCCACGGAAGAAAAAAATAGCATGGACCAAAATTAAGACATATTACTTTAGCTCTTGTAGCTTTATATGTCACTCTAGCTCATATACCTTTACCCAAAAATGTCATATGGCCACTCAACTTTAAGGGGACATAAGTGTACTGTAGAGTAGGGTAAAGGCAGAAATATTAGAAAGCACTAGGAATATTTACCACATCATGTAATCTAACACTTTCATTTTTTGGCAAAACAATTTAGAGCAACATCACAAGATTAGCAAATAATGGTAAGGGGGTCAGTTTTAGCTCAAGTGGTTACTTCATCATGGTGGACTAATAATAGTAATGGAATTATAGGGTTGTTTACTTTTAATTTCATCAAATTAGAAAATTATAAAAATCAAGGCTCTTAACCTGATTTGTTAATGGAAGAGAATAGGTATTTGAATATTTTTACTTTTTTTTTTTTGACTGGGGTACTTAAATTAGAAATTCAAAATGAATTTTGGAAAAGTAAAAATCATCCAAGATGACGATATCCTCCAGGTAATCCCAAGATAGCCACCACAAACACAGGTAAAGGCAATTATATTTAAATAAACTAATAGTTCTCCAATGGATTATATAAAGATTATGCTCGTTTTATTATAAAATGTCTTTTCTACATCCTAGAGTCAGACAGAATCTTATATGGTGAATTGAGTACCGTTCAGTCCAACATTCTAATATAATACTTACCACATAGTTTCCCAAGACTATTAAATAAACACTACAATTTTCAGACATAAAGCAGGTTTTTAGGGCTTTATATTACAGATGTTTTATTTAATTTGGAAGCAAACTCAGGTGGTTATGGTAATACTTCCATTTTCATTGCATAAACATCACAGAGCTACTTAGATTTAAAATCTAAATAAGATAAGCTATTAAACCCCAATTGAACACACCTGACAGACAACCAACTATTGTCATCAGTGACTAGAACTAAAATTTGGCACTTGAATTATGCTCTCTCACAATGTGAACCATTGGATTAAAAACTAAGAGGCCCTATTAAAAAATGAAATTCACTAGTTGGATAAAACTACTATCATAATGCATTGTGTTCTGGCTGCTCATCACTGGCCCAATAATCAAGAGACAATGTAGGTGAAGAAAAAAAACAAAAAAAGGTTTATTCCAAAATACCAGGATTCAAAGAAGGCTGTGAACTCTCCTCTCAAACACTACCTTCCCACTCTTAACTCCATTGAAAGGTTTTATAGGCCCATAAGAATAGGAAGAACACAGGATAAAAAAGTCTGGGAGGGCAAACCCACATGCTGGAGGAAAAAAAAAATGGCGGCATGAGAGGAGAATGCCGATAACTGCCTGGAAAGGGACTTGTGAACAGAGTGGACTCCACGGGGGAAACCCTGAGAAGCAACCTCAACTAAAAGAACCACACAATGCAGAGCAACACCCAAAGGTTAGAGGAAAAAGGGGAGAGTGGGAGAGGGAAGGGGAAGCAGCGGTCCAGGGACAGAGACTTGGAGCGTGGCATGGGGCTGGCAAAAACAAAGAGGGGTTGGGGGACTGTGAGGGAGAACCTTCTGAAAACAGGGCTCTTGGTGTGAGGGCTGGGGCTTGAATGGACATCTACATTAATGCACTTAGACTGAATCTGGCAGTCTCAGCAGAGCCTGGAGCATAGAGCTGCTGCCAGCTGAGCTGCAGCCTATGCACACAGGGCTTTGAGAGCCCTGCCCACCAGGCAGCCGGATCAGTGTGAGAGCGCAACTGGGCTTTGGGCGCCACGTGCACCAGGGCGCCCGCGCCCCAGCCGGCGCATGAGACCTGCTTTCACGCCCCGCCCACCAGGCCACCTTGGCACTGCTGCCCGTGCGCGCAATTGGGCTGCCGACCAGGACTCTGTGGTGCCAATGCCCGCGTGCATGACTGCGTGGCTGGCCAGGCCTCTGCCAAGCCCCAGCACATCCAAGCGCTGCACTGCAGGCTCGGCATGCAGATACTATTGAAGGAGGGGCAGCCAGGTGGAGGAGAAAAAGACTGGAGCTCCTGCGCCCCACCCGCACTGAACCACCAGCCCCCCTGCTGAAAGAGGAATCTACTATTGTGTCTCAGGCCCACCCTAACTCCTACTTACACAGCCCCATCCTCAGCCACACCTTCACTACCTTGCTATCTAACAGCTAAGACAGCAACCTGAAGTGCCCCAGGACACAGAAGCTGTCTGCTTCCCCCAACCCTCTCCCAAAATCTCCATCTCCCACAACTGAGCCCAAAAGAAAAAATAAAGAGAAGCCCACCTGATAGGCAAACCCCCAGAGGGAAAACATACACATGCCTAAAGCATAAAGAACCACATCAAACACAATGCACACCTCAGAATCCAAAGCTCCTCCAGAAGATCAGGGGCATTCTTTAGTAAAGGAGCTTGCACACTTGGAATCAAATCTAAGTGAGAAAGAATTCAGGGCTACAATACTCAAGACACTCAGAGAGCTCACTCAATGCTGGCAAAGTACCCAGACACAGTTAAATGACCTCAACAAGAAATTTTCTGAGCAAAATGAGTACTTTACCAATAAAATTAAGAAGCTGGAGCAGAATCAAAAGGAACTTCTTGAAATGAAAGGCATCATGGAAGAACTGACCAGCATAGGAAACAGGGCTGACCAGCTAGAGGAAAGGATGAGTAAAATTGAAGATAGAAACATGGAAATGTCACAGAAGGAAGAAGAAAGAGAAAGGAGAATCAAGAGAAACGAAAGAGCTCTACAAGAACTCTACAACTCCATCAGAAAAAACAATATTACAATAATAGGGGTACCAGAAGAAAGCGAGATGAAATCTTTTCAGAGTCTACTAAAACAAATAGTGGATGAAAATTTTCCTAACCTGTGGAAATAATTACAGCCCCAAATCCAAGAGAAAATCAGAAGCCCTAACTACCCAGACCCTAGCAGATCTTCTCCAAGGCACATTGTTCTGAAGATGACAAAAACCAATGACAAAGAAAAAATCCTCAAGGCTGCCAGGGAAAAACAAAACATAACTTTCAAAGGAAACACTATCAGGCTGTCACCAGATTTCTCAGCAGAAACTCTGCAAGCCAGGAGGGAGTGGAGCCCAATCTTCAAAATATTAAAAGAGAGAAATTTCCAGCCAAGAATTAACTATCCAGCAAAATTAACCTTTACATATGAAGGAGGAATTAAGGCCTTTACAGATATACAGAAGCTGAGGGAATTCTCAAGCTCAAAACCGGCACTCCAAGAAATACTGAAGGAGGCTATCCGACCTGAATCAAGAAATCAAAATAAATGGAGAAAAGTTGGGACAACAAAAAAATAAAAAGGAAAGAAGAAATGCATAGAGGATATGCTCATATATCAATCATCACCCTGAATGTAAACAGACTGAATTCACCAATAAAGAGGCACAGAGTAGCACACTGGAATAAGAAACAAAATCCAACCATATGCTGCCTATAATAGACACACGTCAGCCACAGGGACAAACATAGACTCAGGGTAAAAGGATGGAAAACAATACTCCAGGCAAATGGCAGTCAGAGAAAAGCTGGAGTGACCATACTGATTTCTGATGAAAAAGACATCAGGATAAAAAAAAATAATAAGACATAAAGATGGACAATACATCTTGATAAAAGGGACAATACACCAAGAAAACATGACACTCATCAATATATATGCTCCAAATCAGGAAGCACCAAAATTTATAAAGCAACTACTAACAGATCTAAAAGAAGAATTTAACAAAAATACAATTATAGTAGGGGATTTAAACACCCCCCTGACAATATTGGACAGTTCATCCAAGCAGAAACTAAATAAGGAGATTGCAGCTTTAAATGATACATTGCAGGAAATGGACATAATTGACATTTACAGGTCATTCTATCCTACAAGAAAGGGCTATACATTTTACTCTAGTGCACATGGAACAATTTCAAGGATAGACCATATCCTGGGACTTAAATCCAATCTCACCAAATCTAAGGGCATCCAAATCATACCAAGTGTATTCTCAGACCACAAAGCGTTGAGATCAATTGCAAAAGATCAAGTGCAGAGAGAACCACATATACATGGAGACTGAACAACATGCTATTAAAAAGTGACTAGGTCAAAGAGAAAATAAAACAAGAGATTAAAAAATTTGTAAAAATGAATGACAATGAAAACATGACATACCAAAATTCCTGGGACACCGAGAAAGCAGTATTAAGAGGGAAATTGTTAGCATTACAGGCATATCTCAAGAAACAAGACAAACTACAAGTAAACACCCTCACATCTCATCTTATAGAGCTAGAAAAAGAAGAACAGGGGTCCACCAAAGCCAGCAGAAGAAAAGAATCAATAAAAATCAAAGCAGAACTTAATGAAATTCAGAACAGAAAAACAATAGACAAAATTAATGCCACAAAGAGCTGGTTCTTTGAAAAAACCAATAAAGTTGACAAACCACTGGCTAGTCTCACCAAAGGACAAAGAGAAAAAATATCATATTTACAGAATACAGGACAATAGGGGAGAGATTACAACTGATGCTGCAGAAATACAAGCAATCATAAGAGATTATTATGAAAGACTCTATGCCAACAAATTTCACAACCTAGAGGAAATGGACAAATTTCTAGAAACGTATAGTTTACATAAACTGAACCAAGAAGATTTGGATAACCGAAATAGACCAATCAACAGTACAGAAATTCAAACATTTATCCGAAAATTGTCCAAAGGCAAAAAGGCCTGGACCAGATGGCTTTACCAATGATTTCTACCAGTCATTCAAAGAACTAAGGCCCATCCTCCTCAAATTACTCCAGAAAATTCAAGAGGAGGTAGTACTAACCAACTCTTTTTATGAAGCTAATATCACCCTAATACCAAAACCTGGAAAGACAATACCAAAAAGGAAAACTATAGGCCAATCTCACTGATGAACACTGATGCAAAAATCTTAAATAAAATTTTAGCTAACAGAATACAACAATGCATTAAAAAGATTATTCACCATGAACAAGTGGGATTCATCCCAGGGGCACAAGGATGGTTCAACATACACAAATCAATCAATGTATTTCAGCACATTAACCAAACAAAGGATAAAAACCACATGATTATCTCAATTGATGCAGAAAAAGCATTCGACAAGATACAACACCCAGTTATGATAAAAACACGAAATAAAATGGGAATTGAAGGAAAGTACCTCAACATAATAAAGGCCATATATGACAAACCCTCAGCAAATATTATACTGAATGGGTAAAAGCTGAAGCCTATTTTCCTAAAATCAGGAACAAGACAGGGATGCCCCCTGTCACCACAGCTGTTCAAAATATTTCTAGAAGTTCTAGCCAGAGCAATCAGACAAGAGAAAAAAATAAAAGGTACCGGTATTAAAATCAGGAGAGAAAAAGTTAAACTGTCACGCTTTGTAGATGACATGATCCTGTATATAGAAAACTCTAAAGACTCTATCAGAAATCTATTATAAATAATAGACAAATACAGTAGGGTTGCAGGCTACAAAATCAATGTCCCAATATCAACTGCATTTTTGTATGCCAACAATGAAACTTCAGAAAGAGAGATGAGAAGATCCATTTCCTTTGCCATTGCAAACAAAAAAATGAAATACCTAGGAATAAATCTAACAAAGAATGTGAAGGACTTATACACTGAAAACTATAAGACACTCTTAAAAGAAATTAAAGAGGACACAAAGAAATGGAAAGACATTCAGTGTTCATGGATTGGAAGAATCAACATAATAGTTAAAATGGCCATACTCCCCAACACAATATCCAGATTCAATGCCATTCTCATCAAAATCCCACAGACATTGTTTCAAGAAATAGATTTTAAAAATCATTAAATTTATATGGAACCACAAAAGACCACGAATCGCAAAAGCAATCCTAAGAAAGAAGGATAAAGCTGGGGGCATCTCATTGCCTGACTTTTATCTGTACTACAAAGTCTCAGTAATTAAAACAGCTTGGTACTGGCGGAAAAGCAGACCCACGAACCAATGGAACAGAATTGAAAACCCAGGAATAAACCCACAAATTTATGGACAGATTATTTTTGATAAAGGATCGAAAAATATACAGTGGGGGAAAAAAAGCCTCTTCAGTAAATGGTGCTGGGGATATTGGAAAACCACATGCAAAAGGCTGAATGTGAACTGCAATCTCTCACCATATACCAAAATTCACTCAGAATGGATTAAAGACTTCCAAATAAGAAAGAAAACAATAAATTGCATAGAAGAAAACATTGGTACTAAACTTATAGACCTGGGATTCTGGGAGGACTTTATGAATCTGACCTCAATGGCAAGGGAAGTAAAAGCACAAATAAACAAATGGGACCTTATCAAGGTAAAAAGCTTCTGCGCTACAAAGGAAACCATCAACAAAGCAAAGAGGCAACCAACCAACTGGGAAACAATATTTGCAAACAATGCTTCTGATAAAAGGCTAATATCAAAAATATACAAAGAACTTGTACAACTCAACAAGAAAAAAACAAGCAATCCAATTGAAAAATGGGCAGATGACCTTAAAAGACACTTCTCTCATCAAGACATACATATGGCCTACAGATATATGAAAAAACTTCACTAGCAATTAGGGAGATGCAAATAAAAACCACAATGAGATACCATCTTACACCTGTTAGAATGGCTATAATCAACAAGACAAGGGATAACAAGTGCTGGAGAGGCTGTGGACAAAAAGGAACCCTCATACACTGCTGGTGGGAATGTAAACTGGTACA
>PVKE010014640.1:0-34621 GCA_004027555.1 Craseonycteris thonglongyai | reverse complement strand
CAGAGACAGAGAGAAGGGGGAGGGCCCAGAACAGTCTCCATAGTTGTACATCATTGGCTTTTCCACATAGTTTCATTCCACACGTGGGTGTGGGGCTGCACAGGGCAGGAACTGGGCCGGGGTCTCGCCCCGGTGAGAACTGAGCTGGGGGCACTCCCCAGTTCAGCATATGGGTCCACACGGGCGGGGCCAGGATTCGATCCTCGGTCCCCAGGGCTGCAAAGTGAGTGCCTAACCCACTGAGCCATCCGGCTTCCCCTGATATGATTCTAAAGAGACCTTACATCTGCTATGTAAGAGTTGCAACTTCATTCATTTGCCCATAGCAACAATGCTTTGATCACAAAATATGTGCCAATTATCACCAATATATCTGCTATAGACTACTGTTGCCATACAGAATATTTTTTTTAAGTGAAGAAAACTTCACTTTAAAATATGTTTCATACCGACTTTGTGCCAGACATTGTTAGGTGGGATCCTTATCTTTATTCTCATTCATCACAATTTTATTATCTTTCCCCCTTTTATAAAGAAACTAAAACCTATAAAGTATATGTAAATTGCCTAAATTCAACTAGATATTAAGCAACAGTGAAAGAGTGTGACTATATTGTTCTAATGCTAAAGCCTACTTTCTCCTAGCCTTAGCTACTTCTGGATTTTTCTTAGTAAAAGAAAATATTTTTTTCTCAGAAAAATAAACATGTTTTGATGTAAATTTTAGAATAATAAGTTTGAAAGTAAATTTATATGTACAGAAATGTAAAGATATTCAAAACGTATATATAAGTGGAGAAAAAGCCTGTTGGAAGTCAAAAGATAGAAATGTATTAAATAATAAATCCCAAAGCAAACACAATAAACTTTAGGACATGTAGGAAAGGGATTTAAAGGGTAAGTGGTAACCAAGTTTGCTTCATAGAAGGCAACGGAATAAAGAATTTGGCAGAAAAACTTTTGCCCTTCACCCTCTATAGGAAAAAGTTTTTTATTAAAATTAATGCATGTGTTACTATGTAATTCAATGAAACAAATAAATACACATAAAAGTAAGCTCACTTTCATTTCATTGAAATAACTGGGCAAAACAAATAAAATGCCAAAGGTTAAAAACAGAGAATCTTAAAAGCAGCAAGAGAAAAACAGTACCTACAAGAAGCTTCCATGAGACTATGAGCTGACTTATCCACAGAAACCGCAGGCCAGAGGGGATCGGCATGAAATACTCAAAGTGATGAAAAGTAAGGATCTATAACAAAGATTACTCCGCTCAGCAATGCTACCATTTAGAATCAAAGGACATAGTTTCCCAGACAAAAAGCAGCTAAAGGAGTTCATTACTACTAACCCACTATTATAGCAAATGTTAAAGGGACCTCTTTAAAACTAAAAAGTAAACAAACAAAAAATAAAAAATATGAATAGTAAAATGGCAATAATTACATGTCTATCAATAATTAGTTAAAATGTAAATGGTTTAAATGCTCCGATCAATTCAGACATAGGGTGGCTGAATAGATAAGAAAACATAAGCTGCCTACAAGAGACCCACTTCAGCTAGAAAGACACACACAGACTAAAAGTAAATGGATGGAAAAAGATATTTCATGAAAATGGAAATTAAAAAACAAAACAAAAAGCTGGGGTGGCAATACTCGTGCTAGGCAAAACAGAATTGAAACAAAGGCTATAACCAGAGAGAAAGAAGAACCCAGTACTCCCACTTCTAGGTATTTATCCAAATAACCTTAAAACACTACTTTGAAGGGACATGTGCAGCCATATGTTCATTGCATCATTGTTTATAAGGGCCAAGTTGTTGAGGCAGCCCGAGTGTCTATCAGTGGATGAAAGAGTAAAGAGGAAGCAGTACATGTATAAAAAGGATATTGCTCAGCCATGAATGGGAATGGGTTCTTGCCATTTGTGGTGGCATGGATGCACCTGGAGGGCATTGTGCTGAGTGGAGTATGTCAGAGAAAGACCAATGCAATGTGATTTTGCTTATACTGGAATTCAAAGAACAAAATAAACAATCAAAACATAAACTCACAGATATAGAAAACGTTGTCATGGTTGCTAGGTGGGAGGGGTGTTGGGGAAGATGGGCGGGGAAAAAGGAAAGGATTAAGAAGTGCAAACTGGTTGTTACAAAGTAGTCATGGGGATGTAATGTACAACATAAGAAATATAGTAAATAATATTGTAATAACTATGTATGGTGTTAGATGGGTACTAGATTATTAGGGTCATGGAAAGGAGGCTGGGTGCAGGGCGAAAAAGGTCAAGGGATTAAGAACTACAAGTTAGTAGTTACAAAACTCTTATGGGACTGTAAAGTAAAATATAGAGAATAAAGTAAAAAATATGGGAATAACTTTGTATAATTCTAAGCGTGTACGGTACTTCACTAGTCAGGAGGATCACTTCTTAAATTATATAGCTGTCTAAATACTATGCTGTACACCTGAAATTAATATAAAATAATATTGAATGTGAAATGTAACTGAAAAATTAAAAAGTGGCAAGCTAACAGGGAATAAGAGGTTCAAATTTCCATGTATAAAGCAACTAAGTCTTGGGGACACAATGTACAGTATAGGAAACATAGGCAATGCTATTGTGATAGTGTGGTACAGTGTCAGATGACTCCTGGACTTATCACGGTGATCAATTCTTCAAGTACATAAATGTGAAATAACTGGTATACACCTGAAACTAATATAACATTGTATGTTAGCTGTATTTTAATAAAAATCTTTAAAAAATAAAAATAAATAAAATTTTAATTTTGAAATGAAATAACTGGGTAATAAGGAGAGCAGTGTGGTTTCTTGTCTCTAACAAACTGTTAGAGAGTTTCTTTTATCTTATATAGAGGCACACTCTCTCTGAGTATTATTAGATAAAGAGGTTAACTAGCAAAGATCTGAATCAATGGGAGCAGAACATTTTATACCACTATATAAGATGTTACTATAGATAACCTTAGACTAAAGGGTCTTGGTCATTAAGCATTTCCACAAAGCAAACAGGTACCAGCTGTGAAGTCAGTCACCACAGAGCCTGCTCTGAGGTCAGTATTCTTGCCTTCAGACCTTATGCTTAGCCCTTTTAGATCAGCAAAATCAAAAGACTCTTGCTACACCCACAAGGTACACCCAGACTCACCTTTCCCAGTGTTTGCCAAGCACTCCTTTTAGTTTCCAGACGTTTTTATACTTGCACACCCCTTGAGACATCTGGCGTGCTGTTTCCATGGATATCTTTCTGAAGAGTTCTTTTGGCAACTGTACAACCTGCGTGACTCAGGTTTTCAGAGTTTCAGTAGAACAGGCCATCTTTATGATGAGGCTGTGATTGACAATGAATTGGGTACATCATACTCATGTTATGGATCTGATACTCATGTTAATATCAATTTCCTTCTCAAAGTTTTTCTTAAAACATTTGCTTTTTTATCAGAAAACTCCTGCATGATCACATAAAGCTGATCTCATGATAGGGGAGATAAAACCATGACCCAGAATCAATGTGCATGTCCAGATGATAGGTTTTAAACTAGAACTCCCAGCTCCTGACTGCTACTTTAATGTACTCACTATACATATTGTGGTACCCATCTGTGAGTCTTTTTTGGGTGGTGTCTGTTTACCCTGAGTCATCAATCATCACACCACTACAGAGCCAAAATAGATGTACCTTTATATCCCACCTTCGTTATAGACTGTATGTGCATGCTTCCCCCAAATTCTTACATTGAAACTAACTGCCAATGTGATGAGGGTGGAGCCCTCATAATGGGACATGAGAGCAGTTGCTACCCATCTTTCTTTTTGCCACATGAGGACACAGCAAAAAGATGTTCATGTGCAAGCTAGAAATCCAATTAGCCACCATGTTAATGTTGAATTTCCAGCCTTCAGAACTGTGAGGAATAAATTTTTATTGTTTAAGTCATTCACCAAATTTGTAATATTTTTGTTATATCAGCATGAACTATGACAAATCCAAAACCATAAATTTCTTATTTATGATTTAGTGACTGGAAAAATTCTCTTTAACATCACACCATAAAAACTTAATTCCCCATTAGACAACTTTCTTCTCTTGAAAAGGTCCTCCCCAGCACCAGACTTCTGATATTTCTTCCCTGAGTTTTGCATTAAGACACCAAACTCAAGAAAACATGGGTATGACTGCCTTTAAATTCAGAACATTCTTTGCAGCTCTGGACAAGCTAAAGCAGTGAACCAGGATAAGTTCTCGGTTTTTCTGCCTTCTTTCACTGACAATATCTGGAGAATATATAAACAATTAGGTAGATACAATCGAATAAAAGAGGAACAAAAGGTAAGGTGAATAATAAACTAGCAGACAACGGAGCTAAAAGTCAGCATCTCAAGAAAGATAATTTAGGGCATGCTAGTTTTACATACATTCCACATACACATATGTACATACTCATATATGCAAGTCCATGATTGTGTATATTTGGGAAACTTCCATTTATAGTACTCAGTTTGAATTACAGTAGACTCTCAGTTAACTGGCACCCATGGGGATTGGTAGATGCCAGATAAATGTAAGCAGACTCTCTGTTAACTGGGATTCAATCAACTGGAACTCTCAAGCAACTGGCAAAATCTTAAGCAACCAGTTTGCTGGTTGCTTGAGTTCTATTTAATGGAGCATCTACTGTATACAACAAAAGCTCTAACAATGTCAAAGACAGTAAATGTATTTAACTTGTTTAATTCAGGATGGGCAAACTTAATTGAGAACAGAATCTGTCTTTCTCCCTTGACCTCCCATCATTATTTTATGTACACACTTTGGCTCTGAGGGACAGCAAGTTGAGTACGGTAACCTACAGCTTTAGAGACCACTGTAGCCGTAAGGTCTTATGAGCTGGCTCTCGCTTTGAGAGGTCATCTTTTGTTTTAAACTGTGTGTGTTTCAGTCACAATCTCTTGTATAGTTTTCTCCTAATCACAATTTAGCCACTAAATGAATGCTCACATTTACACCCTTTCTAAACATCCTGAATGATTAAGGGTAAGCAGCATGGTGAAAGAACATGTCTCTGGATATTAGAGACCAGAAAGCCTGATGCAATGTGCAATCTTGGTAATTTGTGCATCTGAACACAGAGGAAGTGAAAACAGCGTCACTTCCTCCTCAAATCTTCTGATTCTATAATAATGTCTTTGCCAATGTCCCAAGGCAAAACCCTGAAATATTTAGTAGCCTCAGAGATTAGTAGTGGAGTTCCCTTAGTTATTGGGGTCTTTCATGATTACATCAACAGGAAGATTAAAGGATATTAAAAGGGTAACTACCAGAGTTACTTCACAAATTGATCTATGGAAACATTTGCAATTTCCTGGAGAGATAAAAGGACTAAAAAAGAAAAGGATGTGTCTGGCCAGTTTCCAGTAAAATACAATAAATAGAAATTTAGTGATAGAGAATACCTCTGCTAGACTAGCACTAGCTATTTTAACACATCGATTCTAAAATGCCAGTGTCTCACGCAACAATTTTATTTCTTGTTTATGTAACAGTCCAACGCAGGTACTAGGTAGTAGGTCAGTTTTTTGTTTTTGTTTTTATTCAGATGGTGATTTGGGAACCAAAGCTTTTTTAATTTTATAGTTTGGGGTTCTTTGCATCTAGACCCATGAAGAAAGGGGACACCTCCTACTTAACTGCCTTGGTCAAGAAACTATGTAATTTCTGCAAATAGGTCAAATGGCTCCACTAGATGCAATGGGTAGGAAAATGAAAGTCCTGTTTAGGTAGTGTTAATATTAAATTCAAATGGACACCCAACTTGAGGACCCCTGAGTAGACAAAATCATTTAAGCCCTTTAAGAAAAATGGGTGAAATTCTGGATAGTTTTGAATCATAGTGGTCACTTTGGGAGACCTTTAACTTAGGTGACATAGTCCTTCTTGAGGGGGATTCTTGTAAAGAGAGAATCCTAACCCTCTTAAAGACAACGGAATGCATTAATTGGTATGCAGAAGGTTCTAAAAGTCAAAATGACTCAGAAAAATAGTTCTAAAAATGATCCTTACAACATGCAAATAATAAATATTTAGTAAAAAATGTCACTGGCTGAGCAAGTAACCTTAACTTAGTCCATCTGACAGAAACACAATTTGGGTCTGCGATTTGTTAGTGTTTTGCATCATTATACCTGAGAAGTATAAAATTTAAATATAGGGGAAGCTGGGATAGCTCAGTGGGTTAAGTGTTCACTTTGCAGCCCCAGGGACCAAGGATCGAATCCCGGCCCCGGCCTGTGCGAACCCATATGCCGAACTGGGGTCTGTCCCCAGTTCGGTTCTTACCAGGGTGAGACCCTGGCCCAGTTTCTGCCCTGTGCAGCCCCGCACCCACCTGTGGAATGAAACTATGTGGAAAAATCAATGATGTACAACTATGGAGACTGTTTTGGCCCTCCCTCTTCTTTCTGTCTTTGTATCTGTATCTCTGTGTGTGTGTGTGTGTGTGTGTTTTTTCCAAAAACAATGGAAAAAAAAAAAAGGATATTAAAAATAAAACTGTAAGATCTGTTTGTGCCTGTCTATATGTTTATGTATGTATGTATGTATGTATATCATATATATGTAATATTTTTAAGAGTTTTATTTAATTGGCTTAAAGAAAAATAAGCACTTACACAAATTAAGTATTCTTCAAACTCAGATATATAGAAACTAATACATGTTTCTTCAAGTTCATATGATCTGGGATAATTTTTGATAAATAAAAGCTAGTTTAAGTTTGTTGGTAGAATAAAAGGAGGCATGTCTTCAGAATAGTCAACATTAAACATAATGCAAACATACAACGTTTTCTACCAGGGTTTACTAGTCTATAAGTTTCTATGTTATAAAATTTGTCAATAAGAGGAATGATTCAAGATGAGGGTTAGTGGTTTGATGTCTAATATCAACATATTTTTTTAAATACAAGTAATTTAAATAAAGTAAATAAGATAAATAAAATAATAGATATTTATTAAATATCTAGACCATTTTTAAAATGATAATACTGAGATACTGAATGCAAGAGATATTTAAATTTATCTACTTGGGCTCCTCAATTTTTATAGAGAGACAAAATATATTTGGATCTATAACAAATGTCTTTTGCCATATTAAAAAATTGTACTATGAAAAATATGGTTCTAAAATTTATACATTTTTAATTATGTATAAATTTGCTATTCTACTATAAGATGCTAATATATTATAGGCAGTTCACAATTTTCTGCTTCCTAGTTTTCACTAGAAAGTAAAGTTTACTCAGTTAAAATTAATAATATGTAAAAGTTGATTTACTAGAAGCAATAAGAGCGAAAGAAAATAACTTTGTATGCAAAGTAAAGAAATAAAGAGTAGATAAGATGTGTTTCTGTTAAAAAAGTGATGTCTAAAATAAAATGACTAGTTATTCTATAATAAGAGGAAAAGAGTAAGACAACTAGATGGAAACAGAAAGTTGGAAACATATGTGGAAAAAAAATTTAATGTCGTGAAGTCAAAGCTGGCTAAATTGATATTTATAAGGGATTTTTAAGTGAACTCAATAATGTACTGATACAAAACTAGAGTTGAATCTTCTCTTTGTTGAGCTGAAAAATTTCCAAGATTATTCATCTACTCTTAGTAAAAATTTATAAAATATTTTTCCTTATCTGTAATGTAATCTGGGTAGAAAACAAAGATTCTGTATTGTAGACAATATTTTCTTGTGATCCATGTTGTCTTTACCAAGAGTTTGATTATTAGAAACTCTTTTCAGTATTAAATAAGCTAAGATGTTTTGTTGTTGTTGTTGTTACAACTGCATAACTTTCTGTATTTGCCTGTGAAATCTTTTCATTGTCACTTTGAATGGATAACTAAGTATTGTTTCACGGTAATTTATGCTCCTACCTGATCAAATGTTTTAAATCTTTTCTTTTTTTAAGGTTTATTTTATTGTTTTTTGACAGAGAGAGATATAGACAGAGAAAGAGGTTTTAAATCTTTTGACATTATTGACAAACTTCCCAAATCAAATTCTTAATGAAGTCTTTTTGACTTTGAACTAACTTTGGGATTATGTAAAGGTTCCCTGTAAGATCTGAATATATTTGCTCCTTCTCTTTATAAAAGAGAAACTTTTATTTATTTAGGCTTATTTAATATGTTATATTGGATGAGAAACATTGTCAAATACAAAGTAATATTTCAGCTTTTTACATTATATTTACAAGGATACATATTATACATGCATAGAATTCAGAAATTGTACAAAATTTCTAAGATTCTGATATGTATTGGTATTGTTATCAGTTATAATTTTAGCTATCATAAAATACTGTTATTTAACAAAAACAAAAAAATAGACTTGTCAATTTCATCATTTGTGTGTGAGTGTATGTGTGTGTGTGTGTGTGAGCTGTCACCAGATCTTTAAGCATGGTTATTTTGACATCTATGTCATTCATAGACAGTTACTGTTTTAATCTCAATCCTTCACTATTTTACTCAATTCTTCTCTGAAAGCATTTACAATAAACAAAATGGCAAAAATGCTTTATTTTCAAAGAGATTCATAGGAAAAACCCTGACAAGTACTCCTAGAATAAAGGTTTCTGATAACTTTAAGATCATAACACTGAACTGATAAGAATTTCTAAAACTAATGGAAAACTGGTTGATTTGTAAAGGTGATAACCCATGATGAAGCAAAACCAGAATTACAGGAGTTTGATTGAATTTAAGAAGACAATTACAATATTTATGACTTCATTTATAACATTTCTAGTACTTTAATGTTTTTCCAGATATTCAATCTGGTATTTTCCACTACATGTTTTCAACTCTTTTTGACAATGTTTGTGGAAGTGGTCTCAACACGGCATCCTGGACAGAGGTCATCCTCAACTGACTCTCTGCCTTGCTTGAAAAGGCTATGTCACCTGTAAACCATGAATTTCTCAGGGCAAGAATCCCCATAAACCACTAACATCTCTTCCAAAATCATTTGAGGTGTTTTTTCTTGTTTTGTGAGAAACTTAATGACAGCACAACATTTCATTTTGTCCATATATGGGGTTTTCTTAAGATTTGACATGCTTCTTTGGCAATATCTGAAAGAACACGGATGCAGGTAGGCTGAAATTTGGCACATATACTAATAATAAGACACACAATCAAACTGTGTGTATTAGTATTCCCACCTCTCCAATAATCACCTCTTCCACCCCGCCTCCCCAGCTCCCCCATTCTATGAATTTCTTGACCACACCTTGTAGAACACAGTAATTTGGTAAAATACACTTTTGTAAACAAAAGTTGAAACATTTCTTTTGCTCCCTACCTAATCCTCCAGAATTTAGAAACTCATTAAATACAGTGATACCTTGGAATCTGAACACCCCAAAACTCGAACAACTTGGAATCCGAACTAAAAAAATCAAGCAAATTTTGTCGCAGAATCTGAATGCTGGTTTGGAGTTCAAATGCCAACACGTTGTTCACGTAGGATGTATCGACTATACAGCCCATAGCTTTATCTGAAAGCCCACTTGTCTTGGAACTTGAACATTTTGGAACTCGAACAGGGTTCTGGGATAGATTAAGTTTGAATTCCAACGCATCACAGTATTCTTATTTTTCATGACAGTGTTCAAGGTTTGGCTAAACAAAACAATCCAGTCATTGTCAATATAACAATAAATGTTACATGGCTGGATACTTCTAGACAGCCCTTGAAAGTACTTATGTAAGTTCAGTAAGAGTCTCTTCTACTTATGTAATAGGACACAATTAGATAAACCATTAGCTTGGCTTCTTCGCGTAAAGGGACTTGAGAAGTCTAAGTGAGATTCCTTATATATCCACCAATTTTAAAGAGCAAAAGTTGACTTTATGGAGCCAATAAAGCCCCTTAATATAACCTGAAGCTTTGAGTGAAATGGCATATTTAAAAATTTTCATAGAGTTACTATTCTTAGTACATTTATTTAAACAATCAAGCCAAGTTTATTAAAACTAGACTTACTTTACAAAAAAAATCATTCACTGTAAATATCTTTGATAAAAATGAATAACTATTAAAACTATGTTTCCAGGGGAAGCCGGGATGGCTCAGTGGGTTGAGCGCTCACTGTGCATCCCCAGGGACCGAGGATCAAATCCCGGCCCTGCCCCGTGCGGAACCATATGCTGAACTGGGAGCTCCCCCAGTTCAATTCTCTCTCTGTCTCTGTATCTCTCTCTCTCTGTCAAAATAAATAAAAAAATATTAAAAAAAATATTAAAAAAGAAACTATGTTTCCATAGAAAATGATAATGTACTCATTATAAGATTCTAGTCCTGGGAAAGCCAGGATGGCTCAGTGGGTTGAGCGCTCACTTTGCAGCGCCAGGGACCGAGGATAGAATCCCGGCCCCGGCCCGTGCGGACCCATGTGCTGAACTGGGAGCTCCCCCAGTCCAGTTCTCTCTCTGTCTCTGTATCTCTCTCTCTGTCAAAATAAATAAATAAGTAAATAAATATTAAAAAATAATAATAAAAAAAAAGATTCTAGTCCTGTTAACTGAATTTGACATTTTGTTATTTATTTGTAAACTTCAGAGAAACCACCACAAAGGATCGTATATGGACAACCTTCATGCCCTGTTGTTGTATGAGCCACTCAAGAGAGTTTACTAGAATTCCCAGTAACATCAAAGACAGTCTAATTGCAAACCAGAAAAATTTTTCAGACTGAAATTGCCATCCTGATTCCATTATCTGAAGATGCTTCCAACTCAAATCTAGAAATGTTCTCAACTGGCTGCTTTCCAAACTCAGAAACTGAGTTTATGATTGCTTTGAAATTTAACTTACGTTAACTTTTTAACCTTACTTTAAAATTAACCTTTGCTTTATTATTTGTTTCCATAGAAATGTCTCTTATTAAGTTACCTGATGGCTCACATTATAGGCCCTAATTTAGGTGGGAGCTCACCTGCAACACCACCTCCTGAATAAAACATCCTCATATCATTTGGTGCTAAGTAATCCTGAGGGTAAATGACTCCTAATACATCATATTGTGCCTATTTTGTAAATAACTCAGAAAAAACTGAAACCCAATTATACATTATGCTCCCACAAATGTGGATTGATTTACAAAAATAAAACCTAAATTTTATTATAACCATCTTATTTATTTAATTGGTTAAATCTTGCTTCCTGAGAATCTCTGCTCTGTGATGTTTTTCAAAATGTGGCCATTATTCTCCTTAAGTCATCATATTAACCTCTCCAGGGCATTGTGTCTTCTCAAGTAATTTAAGTGGCTTTTGGCAGCCACTCACACATCAAATGATATCCACCAGGATTAGACAACTTGAGGAATTCAATGATCTGACTTCCCATGTCTCAGATGACAATGCAACTGCTGGGAACAGTGACTGTATGATCCGCTGTCCTTACTGAACTAGTGGGAAGAGCGAATATGTGATTTTTCAACCTGGTTGTATCAACAGCAAAAATGGAGAATAACACTATGCCAATTGGTATAGTATTACTGAATGACTGGCTGAGAGAATGACCAAAAAGAGGGTATTGTTGAAATTAAATACAAAATGAAGACCAGACTTGAGAATTCCCTAAGCAGACAAAGCCATTTAAGTCACTTATGCAAAATTAAATCTCTTATTTCATGAATATGAAGCTTAACAAGTTATTCCTTGTAAATGTATATAACAGCCATAAAAAACTCAAGTCATTTTCCTACAAATGGTATGCGATAACCACTTTAAACCAGTCCCTACTCCCTGGCCATCTGGAAACCCCCATTGTAATAAGCAACCATTGTTAAACTTTTCAGTTTCCTCATTTTCTCTTGATAATCCATCTGGTAACATCATACCCCTAAGCTTTGCATCAGTCCTTGAATTTGAAAGCTCCCAAACTTAAGAACTGTTCTTATGTGTACAATAATCTCTTACTAAATACTGTTGATTGATGGGGTGATTTTAATTTTGCTATTTCTGGATTTTTTCACAGCAGCAATTTCCAGAAAAAAAAAATAAAATTCTGCACTATGGAAAGGGGAGGCACAAATGTTTGTGGACAACTAACTTTTTTTGCACAGATAATAATAAAGATAATTAGTTTCCTATTACTGCTGTAACAAATTAGCACAAATTCAGTAACTTAAAACACCAATTTATTACGTATCTTATAGGTCTGGAAGCCAGAGACTGAAATGAATCTCACCAAACTAAAATCAAGGTATTGGCAGGGCTGCATTTCATTTTGGTGGCTGTAGAAAAAAAAATTTTTTTTTTCTTACCTTCTCTAACTTCTAGACTCTAGAGGTTGTTGACATTCCTTGGTTTATGGCTCCCTCCCAACTTTAACGCCAGCAACATTGGGTCACGTGCTGTTCTACACTGCCATCTCCCTGGTTTCCTCTCTTCTGCCTTCTGCCTTCCTCTTCCGCTTATGAGGACCTTGTGATTACACTGACCCACCTGGATAATCTCCCTCACCTGAAGGTAAGCTAATTAACAACTTCAATTCATTCTGCAACCTTAATTCCACTTTGTCTTATAATTTTCTATTCACAGGTTCCTATGATGGGGCCATAAACAATTTTAGGAGGCCATTATTCTGCCTACCACTGTAACACAAAGATTAGTCACATTACATTTATTAAGTACTTTCTGAGGAAGCCAGGATGGCTCAGTGGGTTAAGCAATCACTTTGCAGCACCGGGGACCGAGGATCGAATCCCGGCCCCAGCCGTGTGGACCCATATGCTGAACTGGGGAGTGCCCCCAGTTCAGTTCTCTCTCTGTCTCTCTCTCTCTGTCAAAAACATAAAAAAAAATTATTAAGTACTTTCTGTATACAAGAGCCATTCATGCTATAGAATAATTCATTTAATCTTTACAACAGCCCAGTCAGGTAGGTATTTTTATTATGGTTTTTCAAATGAGAATATTGAGGGAAAGAAATGTTCGGCAACCGTGTGTTCAAAGTCACAGGACCAATGAAGGGAGAAAAATAGAATTCAAACCCAGTTCTGCCCAACTAAAATTCCCACTTTATCCCCAAATGTCTCTCTCTTTCCTATCAGATCTTTCATTCCTTATTTTTCTAAAGAAGTTCTTGCCTCTTACCTTTCTGACAAGTGAAAGCACTAACTTTCTCCCTTTAAAATACATTTACACTTTCAAATGGTTGAAAAAAAAAGAAGTGTAATATTTTGTGAAAAGTGAAATTATAGGAAAATCAGATTTCAGGGTCTATAAATAACATTTTATTGGAATACAGTGTGCTCATTTATTTATATATTGTTTATGGCTATAAACATCTCTCACCTTTTCCTTGGTAATAGAGGAGGATTCCATTGCTTCCAAAGGTAAACAATTGGAACAAATAAGTTCTGCCCATCTTCTCGGGTTCCCCTAGAAGAGCCTCTAGAAGACCCTCAGAATTTTCAGTAAATGGCCAAGTCTTCGAATAGGACACACATCTGTGAACATCAGGAGTCCTGGGCCCAGAAACAGCAGGTGACAGGCTGGAGAAGGCCAGATGGCTTTGCCTTTGATTTCTTAGAGACAGTAAGAACACGGACAATCAGAGACAGAATTTAGTTAGAAAAAAGCTTAAACATAGCCAAATTTATGCTTCTGTTTTGCAGATGATAAAACTGTGGCCTAAAGGAAACATGTAACTGGTCTTGGGTAGCACAGAGTTATTTACAGGAACGCTATAGCATCCAGGTTGTAAGACTCTCCCCTCCACACTCACAGAACAAGTTCAGCCAACCATCTGTTTTTGTACCACCTGTGCGTTAAGAATGGCTTTGACATTAAAAGCTTTTAGAGGTGTCGGGATAGCTCAGCGGTTGAGCGCTTGCCTCACAATCATGAGTTCTGGGCTTCGATTTCCAGCCCCAGCCTGTTCAACCCCATATGCTGAATTGCAGTGCAGCTGGGAACCTCTGGGATGGTTCTGCAGTGAAGGTTCTCACCTCCCATGTGGGAAGTCCTGGTTTGGTTCTCACTCCGCAGGGCTCCACATCCACCTGTGTGAAATGAAACCATTTCCCAACTAATGATGTGCAACTAGGGAGACTGCTCTGGGCCCTCTCTCTCTCTCTTTCTCTCTCTCTCTCTCACACACACACCTTCCCTCAAACAATAAAATAACTTTAAAAAAGTTTTTAAAAGTGTAATATAAGTAAAAAAATTTAAATTTAAGTGTCCATAAAAAACTTATTTTTTAAAAGTGTGTTTTAATTTTACATACAGTCAATGACTCTTTTCTGCCAATGACAGCAAACTTAAGTCTTGGGACATGACGTGGTTTTACAGAAAGTTTGCTGAATTTCTTTTTCACCATATCAGTACCCATCCTCGTCTTCAGTGGCATAGCATGACCAGGCTATGCTGAGCTGAGGAAGTGGCGTTGCTGTAGGAAGAAGGTTTCATGCAATGTATTCGTGGTGTCTTGTGTATATTCAAGGCAAGTAAACATATTTTAAAATAAAAATTGTATCAAATACCATATTTGTAACCTTCTTCAGTCTGTGAACAAGGAATGATCTAGACTTTATCCATAGGGAAAACTGTCTACTCTGGTCAAGCTTTGTGTGAGGATTCTTTCATTTATAATATCATCTACTCTTTGCAATAGCTTTGAGGAATATTGTTATGTCCACTTTACAGATAGAGGACTGAGACACAGAGCATTTATCCAATTTTCTCCAGATAACAATCCAATGGTTGGAATGTAATTTGTTTGTTTGCTTTTTTCCTGAAAGCAAAGGCCATGGTGTTTTTCCTATATAACATTCCCATAATTCCAGAACAAAGAATAGTGAACAAAATATTTTTAATTATGTTTTTTTCTTGTTTACTCTGGTGACTCTGAAAAACACAAGTTTAAATAAACAGTAATTCTTTTGTACAGGTACTATTTATTTCTTTTATTTTTTTAAACAGTCAATTTTATTAAAATTCTCCAAATTTATACTCATTATGTTACTTGCTTCTAAAATGTATGTCATCCTTTATATAATGGTTTTGTTAGTTCATCTTTATTTTATAATTTTTTTAAATCTTTTATTACACTTCTTCAGGAGAAGCCAGAGTCTTGAGCTTCCCATTTAGAAGCATCTGACCTACTATTCTTATTAAATATCTTCTCAATATTCATCGCCAACATCTGGCTTCTAAATGAAAGGCTTTGGTCTTTTCAATCACTTGCTGATAGGATAAGACTGCATTGTTACCCATAACCACACAGACTAATTTAGAATCAATCTTGGCATCTAGTCATGCATTTCTAATCAAATTTAAAACCCACCTATCAGCTTTTTCTGGAGTTGCATTTAGGTTATTGGCCAACATGTTAATGCTGATACACTGGTGGATGTGACAAAAAGTCTCAAATATGATGAGATGGGCATTTTCTATCAAATCCTCAAGACAAGCCACCAAGAAGTTATTCAGAAGCATAGATTCACATTCCCTCAGCTCTTTCTGAGTCCCATCAAAGCCAAAGTTAACATAAGCATTGAATAAACTGTAAATTGGGTCTTAATATGTGCAAGGCACCCGTTAAAATACATGTATTTTAGCACCTGCTGGTATTTTCAAACATTTTTGTTTGTTATGACTATTGTAGTTAAAGAATATGTGGACACATTGTCTGAACTGGATTAGACCAGTGTGGTCAGTAAAGGAAAAGATCAAAAACATTATCATGCTCTTTGGAGTTGTTCAAGAAAACAGACCATATAAATCAAGAAACATATGACCTCACTTATAGGTGGAATATAAAACGGAAGAAACAAAGAAACAAAGACTCATGGACACAGTCAATAGTTTAGTGGTTACTTGAGGGTAAGAGGGGAGGAGGGTGGGAGAGATGGGTGTAGGGGGGGAGTAGGGAGGGCGGTGAATCAAACACACGGTGATGAAAAGTGAGCTGATTCTGGGTGGTGAGCACATAATGCAATGTACAGACAATGTAATGTAGAATAGTACACCTGGAAACAATGTAATTGATATCAATTAATGTCACCCTAATAAATTTAACAACAACAAAACAAAAGAAATGCCTGAAAAAAAAAAAAAAAAGAAAACAGATCAATGAATGAGCCATGTTCTCTGATGAAGAGACTGTAGAGTTACTATCTACAGTCCCTTAACCATGTAAGGTCTTCCTTGGCTGCATCCCGATTCTGCATTAAAATTTCAGAGGCCAGTTTTTCCCAGAATGACATCAAACCATTTCTATCTGTTGCTGGAAATAACACGCTAAAGAAGTAATGATATTCTGCTGCTCCAGAGTAATCCCACGTTCACATTGAAATTTTGCATACCTGCAGAGTTCACCTAAATATTTTTGCCTAGAACTGTGCTTCTGTCAGGTAGTCAAACAGGATCCAACCATCCTGGTTGGCTGTATTTATCTTGTAGTTTCTGGATCTTCAAATACCTTCACAATTGTTTCTGTCTTTGCCTGAAATTGTTTCAGTTGTGCAATAACTGTGGTTCCTTTTGTCTCTCTCAAAACATGAGAAATATCATGGTGTCTGTATATAGTCCTAGTAAAGTCTACCATGTTGGTATCACTCAGAAGATCTAATTTCCCTTGTAATTATTCTTTTTCATTATATATCTCCTTTACTGAGAGAAACTTAAGCAATGAAAAGACTAAACACCTATCCAAAAATTACAGGATACTAGTAGTCAAGTCAAAATCTGCCATCTTGTCAAGGAATGAAAGATATGAGTATCTTTTAAATCCAAGTGGTATATCACCTATCACAGTAGTGTGTAACATACCAAAGTAAGATAAAATCCTGCTTTTTCTCCTCACCAAAATGGGACAAGAAGAGGCTGCAGCATATTTTCTAATAGCTGAAGTGGAGGAGGATTCTTCAGAGATGCAAATTAAATCTGAAGTACTTTGCCAATTGACTCCCAATCGATTACTCTAAGTGTTTGTGCTGCAGAGAATGTGATTTCTTCCAGGGACTCTGAAGAGTGGTGCTTAGTTATTCATCATGCAATTTGATTTCAGATCTTGTAATCATGTAACTGTTTAAAATGGAATTTGTCACTGAAACATGCTGAGAGGAAATAGAGGATTATTTAACATCTACTGAACTCACTTCCAGATTAGTTTAAAATTGGATGTGTTTCATGATTTCACAACAGTAATCACACAAGAGCCATGTAAGCTAAACTCCTACACATTTTCTGCTAATTTGGTTTATTTAGATCATTTTGGATCATGAATTGGAAAGGAAATTACAGATTAAGAGATACAGATACAAGCTTTTTCTTTTCTCCCAAAGGTCCAACTCCATAGAAACACAATTAACTTACACTGAGCCACTCCTTGAGGTGCTTAGAAAAATATAAGCAAATTAAGTCTAAGGTAATAGATGCAGGAAGTCATTAACTATATTAAATGTAAGGATGAAGTGACTCAAATCCGTTTTAATCTTAGTTAAACAAAGGCAAACGATATTTTTGAATTTGGCAGTATCAAAGATTACTGAGAAACAACTTTGATCAGAGCACTCCAGTCTTGTGTTTGTCTATAACCAGATGTAGAGTGAGCCATCCTATATAGCTGTCTCTGCACGGACACTGATGGCCAAGAAAGACAACCATTTCCACATAGTATAAATGCAAAAGGAAGTTTAGTGAAACTGAACCAGAGGCATTTTCTTTTATCCTCGCTGAAAATAAATAAAATGCCGGGGACCTCTAGGAAAAATGAAACTACTGCCACAAAAAACAAACAAACAAACAAACAAACAAACAAACCCTGACAATTGTCTAATGGCCAATTTCAAAAGTTAAATATTTAGGTTGGTATTATGATCTTCCATTATCTGAGGTGATATGGTTCAATAAATGACATCATTTTTTGTAAAAAATAGAAAGCACAAACATTTTGTCCTACTGTATATTCTCCAATTTATTTTCCACAGACTAGTAAAGCTGACCTTAAAGAAAAAATCATCTCAGATTTTGGTTCAAATAAGATTCAGGTTTTGTTGTTGTTGTTTTTAACATGGTCAAAGATGTCTTGCATCATCTGAATCCTGACATCTCCAGTCTTGTACCATGCTTCTCCACCTCACCTTGCTGGCTTCTCTTTGATGCTTCAAAGCTATCATTTATTCTTCTTTTGTCCCCAATTTTAAGCCTTTTCACATACTGTTCCCAGAACCTAAAAAGTCCCACACCTCCTGGTCATACAGCTGGCTCTTTTCTCACTCTGTATATAAATGTCACCTCTCTAGCAAGGTCCCTCCTTTAGATGATGTAAATTTTACTTTTCCCTCCCTTCACCCACGCGTACTCTATCACTGGATCTTGGTAATGTCATAGCACTTATAAAAATTTATACATTAGATGCATGTGTCTGATAACTTGTGTAGTATATTTTATCTTGATTTGTAACTTCCATAAGCATTTTGTCACTGAATTTTATTTATCAACATCTACCTCGTGCATGATAAAAAAGAGGTGTGCAATGAAGATTTAAGAAATGAATGAGCTCAGATATCTTTTCGTATCTCTAAGTCACCCCTTTCACATATTTATGGGTAACCAGCCAAATGTGTGCCTTTAGAAAGTAATACTAAATCTAGTAATCATTTTCTGGGTGATGTATAGTGAAAGGTAATGTAGGTGAAATAGTGAGGAGCTAAAAGTGATTGTCAAAGTATTTGAAATATTTGAGATAGACCGGATATCAATTTGACTAAGAAGGGGATGAGGGCAAGGGCCCAGAAAGAATATTTAGATTAAGATACATACATGAGAAATAACATAAAAGGACAGAATAACATGGCATGTAGCAAACATAAGCACTATCAGTACAGATTAGAGAATATCTGGGAAGAAGTTTAGGTGGGTAAATAATGTAGCCTCATGGAGGGACATTTATGCTAGATTGAGTCATATCAATGTGAGTTCTTGGACAACCAATTGTCATCATAGATACAAGAAAGAAAGATGATATGGTAAAACTGGAGTTCTAGAAGAATCATCTAGCAGGACATATTGGAAGACAAAATGTTATTGTGCCAAGAACATAAAGAGGTAATTGAAGCAAAGCATAAAATATGGCAATGAAAATAAAAAAGGAAAAATATACATATATTTAAGGTTATTGGTATAATAATCACTTTCACTTAGAAGAAGATTTTATCATGTTGGAGTAAGTGACCAAAGAATTTTAAGAAATGTTAAAAACTGATCTTGTAATTTTTGTTAATTACGAGAACAAAATTCAGTACTTCAAAATCAATTTAAAGAAATTTGATTCAATTTAAATAGTTAAATGATATGCTGACAAATTTTGACAGGCATTCCTCATTCATTATGAGGGTTTTATCAGTTAGAATGAACACATACTAAATTGACCCTGAAAATAAAATTAATGAACAAAGGGTTTGGATTAATATTTTCTTATACAGAACACTTCAGTTTTATTTTACAGAATGGGATTAAATTTTCTCTGGCTTGTATATAATAGGAACTTTCTTAATTTGACACAATTTTCAGATGTCATCCCATACCTCTTAATTTATACCAAATTCAAAATGTCTTTAAGAAGCTAAGCACATAGGTCTTCTTTATGGAGACAAGCATTGAGGTAACTAAGTGCTCTTCTGAAAAACTAGACTGAGACTCTTTAATTCTTTTTCTTTCCCTTTCATTTTACCCGATTTTAAAAGTTTTGACTCTGTTTCAATCTTTTAGTTTGTAAAGTTATTTGCATAAAATCATCTTCAAGAAAAATTGCTCTTGGGTCTTAGGAAAAATGTCTGCTACATCATCTTAAAGCATCATAAAAAGTCACAGAAAAAAACACAAGTTCAGAAAGTGTTATTGACTCTGTTCAGAAAAATCTCTTTTATTATCCATGTATCACTGACATTTAAAGATCTGTTTTCTTCAATAGACCACAATATCAATAAAGCATGTTGGTCTACTCCTTTAAAAAATTAGACACTGCAATTTTTTTATTAAATGTATTGGCTTTCCCTCCTATCGGAAAGGCAATTTCAGTCTTCTGAAACACATTTGAAAACTTCAGAAAAACATAAAGAAGAAGAAGAAAATTATTTGTGACCTTATCATCCAACTTAACCAGTTGGGCTGGCTTTCTATATAAATAGAATCATATTTCATATTCTACTGTATTACTTGATTTTCACACTTGGTAATATATAATAAACATTTGCCATGCTTTTAAATACACTTCTCAAACATGTTAAATAGTTGCCTACCGCATCTTGTATTGTTGAGACATACTATATTAAACATCTATTAAAAGTTTTGCGGTATTTCATTATTATAAATGATATTGCAATTAACATGCTTGTGTAAAACATTGTATATTTCTTTCTTTAAAATGAATTTCCATGAATGAAATTGCTGAGTCAAAGGGTATTTGTACTTTATTTACTATTAGTATATTTTGCCAAGTTGCCTTTCTAACGTTCATAAAAATAGAGTATAGTCACCCATTTCTTATTATGTCATATGGCACTGGGGTTTTCATATGCTTCGTAATTTTGTCCTTGGAGCTGATCTTTAATAAAAATTACCTTCTATTGGGGTCCTGCACACATCTGGGGTGTGAATACATCATACAGTTCAGTTTCCTCGTTGTTTTTAACTGGGGAGAGCCAGTAGAATGATGATGCAATATTATATTAAAGAGGAAGTCTGAGTCAGATTATCCAGGAACTGTGGGCCATATTTAAGAACTAGCAGGCATTATACAATTTAAAGTGTGTGTGTGTGTTAAAGTCTCCTCCCATTTTTTTGATGTGAATGATGGAACAAATGTTATTGATCAGTATGCATCAATTTGCAACAACGTAAGAATACTGACTGTTTAAAAATGACATAATTTGATTCTTGTTAGAAGTAGTGGATACCCTGTGCCTAAGTGCCCTCTTGCCATTCAGGCAGGTCTCACCTCATACCAGAATCCAGCCGCCAAACAGCAAACACCTGGTGCAATGGTGGGGGCTCCAAATGCTCTTCTAGCACCACAGCCATCATCAGCTCTTATTAGTTGACACCTATTCAGTAAAGATTATAAATATGTTTAATATAACTCCTGCTTGGAGGATTAAAGACGTTTTCACAGTAGTTAAGCAAAGAGGTAACAGTAACTTATTCCACTTTGGCTTGGGTCAGGGTATTAAAGAAGAAGAGAAATAAATAAAATTGAGAGTGATTTAGGAACTAAAACCAATGAGATGAATTGAATGTGGAGGTTTAGGGAGGGTACTCTGAAATGGTTGCCAGAGAAAGCTTCTCTCAATTGTTGACATTTAAGATGAGCCCTGAATGAGAAAGAAGCATGAAGGGTATTGTAGCAAAGGAAGAATAGGTAGTTATGAAGGCTTGAAGGCAGAAAAGAGCTTGGCGTGTTTGCAGGCATCAAAACAAACAAACAAACAAGCAAGCAAGCAAGCAAACAGAGCAAAACAAGACATAAAAACAAGACCAGTGCATCCTAGTAATTAAGAGTGGATAAGGGAAGAGAAAGGAGTGGATAAAGGAAGAGAAAGGAAAGGTACAAGATTACCATGGTAGGAGATAGCTACATTCCTATGATGGCAAGAATGATTTTCCTCTGGTGGAGAAGAAAGAGATCTGTAGATGGCAGAAGGGTTGATCCAGGCACTTATGAGACAGTAGATGTCCCATAATGTCAAACAGTGAATGCATACCACTGACTCCTACATTTTTCTGTGAGGTAGGAAGCAAGATAATCTTCCCAGTCTAAGACAGGTCAAGAGGTTTCAGAGGAGTGGAGAAGATCTAAGTTGACATTCGAGAGAACAGAAGAACATATTGACCAGAAAGATGTAATAGAATGTGTGACCTTTAAAAGAGCCAAAGGCTCTCTACAGGTAATTTCTTAGGTTCCAGTGGTATGGATGTTCCCCATAATGAGGAACATAATTCTGCTTTAAAGGTTATTCAAACAAATTATGAAATAATGCCCTTTGCTCCCCACACTATGACATGAATAATGGTGTGGTTTGCTGGGTCCTGTGATAAATTAGCAGCTGTGACAGTTTGTTATAATTACAGAACAGTTTGTCAAATTTATCCAATTTTACTTTCTTTCATTCAGCTGTGTTGTCCACAAGTGCCTACTTGGCACTCTTGTATATCTTAGGATGTTTTTCTCCATATTCTCTCGTGAAAGATAAGTTAGTCTATGAAGAAAATAATCCAGTCTCAATCTTTATAGAGATGGCTCCTCATTGTTGCCCTTCCCTTTGTATTGTAGTATGTTTTTATAATTTTGGTTGGTTTATAATTTTTCTTTAGTCATTACTGAATGAGAAAAAAACTTAAGTGATTGTGGCTTTATTTTTTCCTCCTACTTTACCACTGGATAAAATGTATAGCCCACAGGTACTATATAAGCCTGAAAATACATAGGAAGATTTTTTTTTCCTTCTTGGTTAAGTATGCAATGCTGCTATCAGTAAGAAAATTAGGTAATTATTCCTATACTATGAGGGTGCTTCTTTCTTAATAGCCAGAAAGCAGAATTTTCTCTCTTCTATAATACATGAAGAGACTGCAAATGCTGGACATTAGCCGCAGGACAGAAAGTTAGGGTGGAGAGGAATAAAGTAGTGAGTTTGAGTAGGGCAGAGACAGGAAGGCCAGCTCTAGCATTTATCATTTGATGTATTTTTTCAGGCATTCCATCTGTATAGAATGTTAGAGAGCCAGATTAAGATCCCACATGTGAAGGCTTCATTTGATGGAATCCTGGTAGAAAACTGGCATTTAAGCTAGAATTTGTATTCATTAGGTTCTACTCTTCTCTGAAGTCAAGTAAACAGGGCCAGATAAATTAATTTGAGGGTTTTGAAAGAGCCTCATAGACATAATTGTTTCACAGAATCATTCCTAGTAACCCCTGAGAAATCATAGATATTAGATCTTAAAGGGCAAAGACTGGATACAGACCATCTAAGGGGCTATTTGTAGACTCAAGGACCTGAAATCCACATAGTCGCCTGAAATAGGAATACTAACCTGACTTTGTCTTTAATAATGTTATTGGAGTTATAAATTAGCAACTTTCCATATACATTGCTTACCTTGATTTCTTTAAACAATGTTTCTTACAGTATTAATGTAGGCAAGACAAAGAAATGTAGACTAAACCAGTACCAAGACATTATCTTAGTGGAATATATAGTCAACTATAATGCCTGTAATGTGCAGTAATTAATGGGTCAAAGTCATTATGCGTTCATTCAACAAATACAAATGTTGTGAACATCTACTCTGTGCAAGGCACTATGCTAGGTGCTTATTTTACACTAATAAAAATCAGGCACAAATTTCTGGGGAAAATTCTATAGTTCACTTACTTTGGGCTCTTTCTGACAACAAATATTGCTTGCTTATTGGTAGTTTACTTTGGGAAAAGATCCTAGAAAACTAGAGTAGGATAACAGAGAGAAACAAAACCAAGAAGGAGAGAAAAGCAATTCAATGATGCATGATTGAGCTGGTGACTACCATGGGCTCTGTGATAAATGTGCAGAAGCTCCCCTGAATTGCCCACCCTTGACAAGGGAACGAAAAATTTTAGCCATTGGCTCCTAACTCCCATTAGTCAAAGACTGCCCAAGGGGATATTGCCTATCTTATAAATTAGTTCTAGGTACACCACAAACAGTGTGGCTGAACAGGCACTTTCAGTTCCCCATGTTGAGTAACAAAAGAGTCCGGGACAGAAAGTAAAAAAATGTGCAGGGAAGGTGCTACAAGAGTACACTTGCATGGAACTGGCTGGCTGACATAGCAATTGGGGGCAAGACAACAAGATGTGCCAAGAGGGTGTGTGAGCAGGCACAAGAGATTAAAAAGGAGGAGATTGCCCTAGTGTAGGGATACAACTGCACTCAGCTGTAAACACACTGAGATAAGAGGTGTTAAGGGTATTCAACCATATACCTACTATGTGCCCAGCATTGTTTAAGCTGTTTAATATACCGTTATGTTATTTTCTCTGATAAGTTCATGGAGTTGGAACTCTTTATACACACTTTCACTTTGTAAATGGAGCTTCAGAATTAGTACTTTTTCCATAGTGTAAAGGTTTTTAATGATTATGATATTCTTTGAAGTAAGACAAGTAAATAATTTTCAACACACTTTCTTTTTCTGCTCCTCTTTATCCTCCTTTCTTCTTCCTCTCCCTCCTTCTATTACTATATCTTTGTCGTGAATTAAACTCTCAGTGTAGATAAAAGCCTTTGCTGCCTGTAGACAATGCTTCCTCAATATTTGGGGGAGAAAGATCCACAAGTTACTCTTTCTAAACTCTGAAGCTTGATTTTGAAACCATTTCCTAAGTAAAATTTTTGAACATTGTTGTTGCATATTTAATTTTTTCCCCACATGCAAAAGTTTTAAAATATGACATTTACCTCAGTACAACTCCTCTTTTGTGATTTAATTTTATACTCTAAGGCGACATTTCATCCTACCTGTTTTCAACAAAAATAACTGAAACCAAATATGCTTTACTATGTCATAGTCTCACATGTACAATTTTTAATTAAGCATAATTAAAATCAGCCTCTTCTGTCTTATTTTATATTCCCATCTCATATGCTATGTTTCATTTTCCTATTAAAAAGATGTAATTTTAATAAAAATTTGACTTGTGTTCCTTTCTGTACTGCTATGACTTTATAGCTTTTTAAATCCATCATTATTAGGTTCAGGTGCTGGTGATTAAGTTCTTCATTCTTTTCTCATAGTAAAGCCTAAGATAAGAGAGACAGCCCCTATCCTTGTCTATCCTTGGGTAAGAAGACCCACAATAATATTGGCAAGACTTGCCCTGGAATGACACTGGATTTGAGCAAAAAATTGGGTTACGTCTCCCATGAATTCAGAATGAAGGATAAATTTGTGTGAAGTGGGCCTGTGAAAGTCCCCTGAGATTATCTACGTACCACAGGCCCATTCCTGCCTATGAAAATTCTTTTCTAAATGAGTTCCAAATGCAGCGAGACTCTAAGAAATGGGGAAAAATAAAAGCAAGTAGCTTTTATTTATAGTTATATATTTCTTTTTAATATTCATTGATTTTACATATTAGTGTAATCAAGGCAGAGTATATCAAACTCTGAGTTATGAAGAACGGGTTACTGGAGTCTTCAATGTTGACCTTGGATCTCCTTTGACCCTGGGGTAGCCTGGCTTCGACAGGCAGCGGAGATTTCTAGGCTTCTTACTTCTGCTACATAGAGTCTTCTCTAGTTCTCCCCAGGGAGCCAAACAAATATCACAATTTTCTATGTATTCCATGATATCAGGAAAACAGGAAAGAGTTGTTTAAATTACTATATCATAATGAAAAAAGAATGCCAGCTATGGATAGACCTACTATAAGATAAGCCTAGTATAGTCCCATTTAAAATAAATTATTTGTTATTAGTGGTTCTTAAGTTCTGCTCCATATTTGATTTACCTTCAGAACACTGAAAAAATCTTGATGCCCAGAATACCTTTCAAATTAAGTTCACATTTCTGAGCATGGAACCTGGTTGAGAAATAGTAGTTTATATGATTTCTAATAATGGGGGATGAATATGGGCTTTTCACAAATAGCCTTGATTTCAACTACTGTTTTATGGTAATTTATTAAATCTGTTGCTAAATGTGCAAATTATGTGCATCTAAATATGATTCAATTTTTATAGTATAATACTTTTTTCCCACCTAAAGAAATTAACAAAACAGAAACAAAAATAGCACTGATTTATCTGCCTATGTAACATCCAATCAACCAGAGTGTTATATACAAAAGCCTTATGTGATTACTTCAGTTTGATAAGTTTTTGGTTTTAATATGTAACAACTGACCAAAATGTAAAGTTACATTTTCTTTGCTAATTAATTATTTTATTTCTATGGCCTATGAGTCTTGCTGTTAATCAGAAAGAAAACAACAAAGGCACTGGTAGAATTTCTAGTCAAGATGGTGGAGTAGGTAAATGCTGTGTTTGCATCCTCCCAAGAATACAACAGAGTTGCAATCAAACTAAAGAAAAACTATCATTGAGAATCATGTAAAGTCTAGCTGTACAGAAGCCCTACAATGAAGGACATACAGAAGAAGCCACCTTGAGACTAGTAGAAGGAGTAGAAATGCACAACAGACCAGTCCCACACAGTAGTGTTGCACTAAAAACATAAAAGGGATATGTAGATGGCAGGGGTCCTCCTGAAAAGCAAGCAGTCCCAAGCCCACACCAGACTCAGCAGTCCAGGTTCGCAGTGCTGGGAAGAGATGCCCCACAGCCTGTGGTCATGAAACCAGCAGAGACTATGGCTGAATGAGACAGAAGGCTACTAGAGTCCTAGGTTTCCTATGAAAAGGCCCATACATGAACTTACTCACTCACTGATGGACTCACTTACTCTGAGTTCCAGCAATGGAGCAGCAGATCTAAAGGTGTCAGGGAAATATAGGGAGAAACCGAATTTTCTGGCTACAGGGTGAGGGCTAAAAGAGAAGCTTTCTCCCAGACAGAAGTACTGACAGAAATCACTATTTCTCTGGTGAGCCTTCTCCACTCCCGCTACAGGCTCAGGCAGCCACCAAATCTGAGTCACCATTTACCTGGCTAACTCTGTTTGCCTTGCTTTGGTGATTCCCTAAGACCATGTCCCACTCAACTTGTGGACCACCCAAGCCATTTTCAGTGGCTTTACCATACAGACTTTTCTGAAACCTCTCAAAGATTCACGAAACCTAAATCAGCAGCATCAGGCCTTGGTATGTGCCATAACTTTTGATGAAGCATCAAGCCCAACACTAGCGTCAGCAGCCTAGGTTTGCAGAATGGCTTCTCCCAGGAAATTCCAAGCTTGGTGCAGGTGAATGCCATTGGCAAATCACTGTGTGGCCCATGCCAGGTGTTCCTGGGCAGGCCACACATGGCAGCTGAACTTGACCTGATACGAGTCCCCTCCCAAAAGGCCCTGGGGCACCTTTTGGCCCAGTAGTCAGTTTCAGACTAAGCAGGAGCACCACCCAGATGACTCTGAGAGCCCAAAGGGCTGACTGGGCAGTATTAGAATCCTGCAAAAGCACATGCTACCCCATAGGGGCAGCCCGTTCACAACAGCTCCTCCACTAGAGTCACAACCAGTCCTCACAACCAATTAGCCTGAGGGCCGATCCTTCCCATTGACATGTACACAGCAACCAATGCACAACTAAACTAAGAGGGCCCACACAACTCACACAAGGGACACACCTGGAGTACCAGGCTCAGGTCATCAGGGAGACTGTACCACTGGGCCTCACAAAACACTTACTATATAAGGCTGTACTGAGACCAGAAGATATAAGAGTCCTACTTTATATGTAAAAACAAACAGAGGAAGGCAGCCAAAATGGGGAGACAAAGAAACATATCTCAAATACAAAAACAGAAAAAAAACAAGTAAAATGGAGAAGAGCAATCTATCAGATGCAGAGTTCAAGCACTGATTATAAGGATGCTCAATGATCTCAGTGAGAACTTCAACAGAGAGGTCGGAAATATAAAAAAGGAGACAGAAAACATAAAAGAAGAACCAGTCATAAATGACTAATAGAATAATTGAAATGTAGAACACATTAGTGGAAATCAACAGTAGAGTAGATGAAGCAGAGGATTGAATCGGTGATTTAGAATTTAAGGTGGCAGGAAACATCCAATTAGAACAACAACAAAAACAACAACACAAAAGAGTCTGAAAAAAGAGGATAGTTTAAGGGGCCTCTAGGACAACATTAAGCATACCAATATTATAGGGGTCCCAGTAGGAAAAGAGAGAACGGTATTAAAAACATCTTTGATGAAATAATGATGAAGTACTTTGCTTAGCTGGCAAAGAAAATAGATATAGAAGCCCAGGAAGCACAGTGTCTCAAACAAGATACGCCCAAAGAGGGCCACACCAAGGCACATCATAACGAAAACACCAAAGGTTAAGTAAAAAGAGAATCTTAAAAGCAACAAGAGAAATGCAGTTACTTATCTATAAGGGAACTTCTATAAAACCATTAGCTGATTTCTCCAGAAGTCTTTGCAGGCCAGAAAGGATTGGCACAAAATATTCAAAGTGATGAAAAGCAAGGACCTATGACCACGATTACTCTACCCAGAAAAGCTATCATTTAGAATCCAAGGACAAATAAAGAATGTTCCAGATAAGAAAAAACTAACGGAGTTCATCACCTCCAAATCAGTACTACAAAAAATGTTAGTAGGACTTTTTTTAAGAAGAAGAAAACAAATATAAAAAAAGAATAATATAATGGAAATAACTACATATCTACCAACAATTACTTTAAATGTAAATAGATTAAGTGCTCCAATCTAAAGATAGGGTGGCTGACTGGATAAGAAATCAATACCTTTGCATATGCTGCCTACATGACTCTCACTTCAGACACGGACTGAAAGAAAGGGAACGAAAAAAGATATTTCATGAGATGGAAAGAAATGACTACAATAAAAAGCTAGGGTAGTGATACTTATACTAGACAAAATAGACCTTGAAACAAAAGACAAAGAAGGACCCAGTAATCCTACTACTGGGTATTTATCTGAAGATACCTAAAACACTACCTTGAAGGGACATGTGCATTCAAAGGTTCATTGCAGTATTATTTACAGTAGCCAAGATACAAAGGCAGTCTGGGAGTCCATCAGTAATTGAATGAATAAAGAACTGGTGGTACATACATACAGTGGAATATTACTCAGTCATTTAATAAAATGAAATCTTGCCATCTGCATCAAGAAAGACGAACCAAAGGGTATTATGCTGAATGGAGTAAGTCTGACAGAGAAAGACAAATATATGATTTCAAAGTCTCATAGATACAGAGAATCAACTGATGGTTACCAGATGGAAGGGGGCTTGGGTGAATGGGGGGAAAGGAGGAGGGATTAAGAAGTACAAATTGGTAGTTACAGAATAGTCATGGGGATGTAGTGTATAGCATAAGAAATATAGCTTATAATATTGTAGTAACTATGTGTAGTATCAGATGGGTACTAGATTTATTGGGGTGATCACTTCATTGGATATATAAATATCTAATCACTGTTGTACAGCTGAAACGAAATAGCATTGTATGTCAACTGTAACTTAAAAATTTATATATATATAATTGGTTTCAGGTTTCAGTGAAGGAAATCATATGACCTCACACTGTGAGCACTTTTGTAAATGACAACTCATTGTACATGCATGCCTCGTTTTATTGCACTGTTTTATTGTGCTTCAGAGACTTCACAGTTTTAAAAAATAAATTGAAAGCAAGACCCCTCACCAGCAAAAAGATTATGATTTGCTTTATTGCAATATTTGCTTTATTGTTGTGGTTTGGAACCAATCCCACAGTATCTCTAAGGTATTCCTGTATATGGCAAGGAACCTGGACAATGATAGATTTGATTAAAAGAGTTGATCATTTTCTCCCTAAGCTATAAAACACCAGAACAGGATACACAGTAAAACAGAATAAAACAAAAATCTAATTATCTTGGAAGACTGAATTACGGAAAACAAATTTGAAACTTTTCTTTAGTAGAAATTGTTTTCCTAAGATATTCAGCTCTTTTTTCTAACGGTATGTGTCACTTAACTAGTATAATCATACTCAAGAATCTGTGACTATTCTTTTGGTCACAGAAGGTTTTTGTTTTAACCAAGTATTCTTAACTGCTCTACAGATTAGTTTTAGTGGCTACATTAATACCCCAAATTTATTTATATGATCAAATATTGCATTATTTTTCCTAGCAAGTTCATTTAGGGGAAAAGTTCATTGTTTTTTTTTTATTAATTTTTTATAGAATTATCTAACCCAAAGATAGTGGGCATTGCAATTTAATGATCCAAAATGTATCATACTGATTTACTAGACTCCAGATTGCTAATTAAATTTAAGTCTGCAAGGGCTGAATTTGTTCGCATTTTTTCATTCATCACCTTTCTAAATTTAGTAAAAATTTAAGTTAGTGTAATAAACCATTTATTTTGGTACTTTCAGGAACCAAAATAAAAATTTAAAAATTGACTCTGGTTCTTTCTTTGGCTTAATTTTTTGGTACAGAACTGCTGAGGGTCAGTAAATATTCACTCCGGTAGTGAAGTGATAAGCATGTTCCTGGGATCTTCTTTTGTGGCGTTCTCCAAAAGGAAGTTAATTTCAGATGCCACATACTAAGAACAGAAAGAAAAATACCCACGAGCCCACTAAGGAAAAGGAATAAGAAGGGTGTTAGAAACTGGAAAAAGGTAAACACAAAAACGTGTGCTATAAATCCTCAAGCCGCCCATTTCCTTTTTTTTTTTAATGCTAATTTTATTTCTTTTTGTTGGTTACAGCTGTGTTCTTATGACTGATGAGCAATTGCTTAGGGTTGTTCATGTTCATTTAACCTGTGAATCATGGTGATTAAGAGATCTATAACCCAGGCATGCTAATTAAATGTTCTTTGTATGAGTTCTAAGAGTGGAGAAAAGGCTTGGGTATCTTATCAGCCATGTTTTGTGAGCCCTTGACCTTATCTGGCAATGATGACATTTCACTAGGTTTTATCTTCAAGTATCAGTTTTATAACCATGTCTCTGTCCATGTAAGCCTTTTTAGAAACATCAGTGGAGATTGGAGAAAAATATCTTAATAAACTGCCTTTTAGCTCTTTTTGAGGAAAAGAGGCGACATGCATGACAAATAAGATGCCTGCAATACACATGCCAAGGCTCATTTATTTAAAGATTTATCATTCGTCATTGTCAGAGACCCTGGAGGCTACCAAGCATTATTGTAATGTTTCAGGCTCACTGTGAGTTCTTTCAAGTGTTTAGAAGATCAATTAGAGTGAAACAACGTAGGAGTGCAAAATAAATTTTATTTGTTTTAATTTTTTTTTATATTGATGCGGTTGGTTTAAAAAAAGAGATGTATGGAGATGAGCTGCGTAAATCACAAATTAATGTATGTGGTTAAAGGTTTCTCATACTTTATAATTTTATTCCTTTTCTATATTAACACCACCCACTCCCACCACACACACACACACACACACACACACACAGAGCAACTTGGGCAGAACTTCTACAAAGAATAAGTAACCAATACTTGTTACTGATTTGCTAGGTATGTGTGTATGTAAGTATATATGTATGTGTGCATATATGTATGTATTTTTTATAATTACAATTTTTTTCCTTGTGATAAGAACTTTTCAGATTCATTCTCTTAGTAACTTTCAAATATACAGCAGCTCAGTGCTAGAAACTGACATTGATAAACTATACATCTAATTGCAAACACTTCAAGGATATGACACAAATCACCAGTTGGTGTTGAGCTATTTGCCCTGTTTTTCATAAAACAGGCATCTGCCAACAGGAGCTGGCAAATTAAATTAATGCATTATTTGAACTTTTGTTCTACATTCTTAGCTATCTCTTATCCTTTCTTTCACACATTCTGTTTTATCTTGTTTGACAATATGTTTTAAACGTCTAGAGCTCTTTCTCGTTTCATGTCCCTTTTTCTTGCTGCATAGTTCTCACTTTGTGTTGCTGAATCTCTGAATCTCTGAGAATATATATTCTGTTTTTTTAGAGTTAGATACTGACAAGAGGAAAATTCTGAGATGTCCTAAATTACAGCTGGCTGGAGAGTGGCAGACACAAGGGAAGTTAGTTAACAGAGCTATGGGCCGAAAACGGAATTCTGAACATATGTATTCCTGAACGTATGCTGAAACTTTGAGTCAACTTCCAGGGGGCTATGTCAGCTCTTAGCTAGAGAAAAGATCCCACCCGCAGATGCCACCGCATCCTGCTTCCACACAGAATTTCCAGACTGCTACCTGCAGCCAATCCAAAAGCAGCAAACACTTCCTTACAGATTATACACCTATCCCAGAACTAGCCCCACTTCATCTTTTCCTGCCCCCTTTATATAGAGCCAACATGAACTCTTGCACAACTCCTCACATTTTTCTAGTTTTATACCATGGTCCAAAACCATGGTATAAAAGTTTTCAGTCAATTCCAGGATGGTGAGCATGTCTGTCTTCTCTATCTGCTGCTAGTTTAGGCTGTATGCCCCAGGACATGGTCATTTTTCTTGTTAGCATATGGCTTAACAAACGCTTTTTTTAGGACAACTTTCAGCCTTAAAAGTTTTTATTAATTTTCCCCGTTAAAAATAAATAAATAAATAAATATATATATATGTATATGTATATGTATATGTATATAGTTTTACCTATACTTTTGTTTTATTCTGAAGATTTTCTTGAAATATTTGGTGAGTGCTGATAATTTATTGATCTTTACATAAGGATACTGATTGGGATCTTTGCATATACAGGCAGTTTATCACCTGTCAAATTTGAGCAGGCAAGATCAAGCCATTTTGGGGTAAAGAAAGTCTGAGGGGAGCTGACTATGGGATGTTAGCTGACTATGGGATGTTAACATGGGATGGATGTTAGAACTTCCATCATTCAGATACTTTTCTAGCTTTCTAAAAATAAATAAATAAAAACCACTAATATTTTGCCTGGCAGGGGGAGAAAAATCTGTGCTCATTGTGATTTGCGTTATAAGAGAAATTATCTGGAATTTTTACAAAGCAGGAGAAATTGTTAAACATTTTTATAGTGCACACCTGGATCTTACATTTTACTGTCTGAGCTATTTTATAATTATTGGGGACAGAGGTTAATTTTTAGATTTTTATTTAGTAGAGATGGAAATAATTTCAGAACAGATAATCCTAGAGATTATAGTTTATGTCCTGGATGGACATCAACCAGCTTTGTATCTAACCTAGCACTCCTACCCTGCCATATTTTTTTTTTAATTGCTTTCCTATAACTTTATTGGTTCCCTCATTGAGTTAAATATCTTTGACAGGTGTTCATTTTCTAGTTGTATGAGATCATACCCTTACCTTTTTGAATATTGTACTTCAATAGCTTTTAAAGCTTAATTAGCTTCAGATGACCAGGAACATGTTAGTCAGTGGTCTGATAAAATAAGATTTATTGATTCTCCACAAGGGAGTGCACTCAATAGGAATTCTGCTGGGCAAGAAGGAGGAGGGCATTATCTTTCTTGTAAGGTTTGTTTTTTCACTGAAGGACTCTGAAGAGGAACTAAGGGAGGCAATAATCAGTTCTGGATTGCTCTTTCTGAAGCAGGATTAAAAGTGGGATTAACTAGGCACTGGGGGCTGTTATAAAGTGAGTGAGATTTAGCAATTTATTATTCCCAGTAATACATGAAAATTGTAAAATGGGTCAGGAGCATTGATAAGACAACATTAATCAGTGCAAGGAGTTGTTATAGCATTTCACAACTGCTCTATGATCTTGAATGCCAGGGGAAGCAGAGTTTGCCATCTCAAAATATAACTTGCAGGATACTGATTATTTTAGACTGAGTTTTTTTTTAAAAACAAAAGGCTCAGGAGAACACTTTGCTCTTTCCTGCATACACAATTTATATAGAAGGCCTGTTCCAGGAAGGCAAATATCGTCAGAGGTAGCTAAAGCTTAATAGTTTACATCTCACTTCTCTCTCTAATCATCTAGGCAATATTATATTTCTGAGTTTGCAGGGGGTTAGCAAACTTTTTCTGTAAAGGGCTAGATAGGAGGTATTTCCGATTTTGAAGGCCAAAAGTTCATTACAACTATTTACTACTACCATTATAGCACAAAAGCACTCCAAGAAAATACCTAAATGAATAGATTTAACTGTACTCTATAGATGTTGCTGGGTTCTAATAAAATTTTATTTTCGAAAACAGATAGTAGGTTAGATTTGGCCTAGCATGGTAGTCAATCCTAATCTAGACTCGCTCTGTGCTTCACCCGTCATGATCAGCTCTAGTCCTCACAGTTTTCTAAGCTCTGACTTCCTTTACTAACCCTATGACACTCCCATTTGATTTTGAGGTTCTAGAAATTTGTCTAAATCTTTAAAGATTTTTGTTTGGCTCCCAATTATTGCCCTTTTTCTTCTCTAGGTTCTTTTAAAAAGATATAGATACAAGATGCCAAATAGAGATCAATGTATGAAGTAGTAAATGGCAGTTCATTCATTATCTAAAGCAGAGGTCCTGAACATTTTTGGCACAAGGGACCGGGTTCGAGGAAAACAATTTTTCCACAGCCTGGGAGCAGGGGTAGGGGGGGAGAATAGTTTCGCGATGATTCAAGCATATTACCGTACATTTTATTGTGCACTTTATTTCTGTTATTATTACATTGTAATATACAATGAAATAATTATACAACTCACTGTAGTGCAGAATCAGTGGGAGCCCTGAGCCTGTGTTTTTGCAACTAGATGGTGCCATCTGGGTGGTGATGGGAGACAGTGACACCCAACTGTGTTGCTGGTGTCCAGTCTACTCTGTAATCTCATCTTGGTTGCTGTCAATGCAGAAAGC